>OU900107.1:4545854-4701550 GCA_918026865.1 Phyllotreta striolata
AATCGATTTTGGCCGATTTTCAAATCTATTCCAACGCGCTCTTAGATCAAATAATATCCTTCTTTTATTGTGAATTATTCACGAAATCACAGTAGGCACATACTCAGTCACTATTTAGTCTCTTCGATTATTCGATTATTAATCGATTTTTGCCGATTTTCCAATCGATTCCAACGCACTCTTTGATCAAATAATATCCTTCTTTATTATGAATTATTCACGAAATCACAGTAGGCACATACTCAGTCACTATTTAGTCCATTCGGTTAATCGATTATTAATCGATTTTTCCCGATTTTTAAATCGAATCCAAAGCACTCTTTGATCAAATAATATCCTTCTTTTATTGCGAATTATTCGCGAAATCACAGTAGGCACTTGGACACTTTTCAGTCATTTCGATTAATCGATTATTAATCGATTCAAACACACTCTTAGATCACCCAATATCCGTTTTTATCGCTATTCTATCCACGAAATCACAGTAGGCGCTTGTTTATTATTATCAATCATTACTCACTCTAATCACTATTCCATCCCCAATCGATTTTTAATCGATTTTTAATCGATTTTCCACAGCAATCGCGATCTAAGCGGCTAGTAAAGATAGCCAGAAACGAGAGCGAGAAAAACTATACGGAGATCAACAACGAGAGCGAGCGAGAGCGAACGAGAGCGAGCGAACGAGCGCGCGAGAGAGAGAGAGAGAGAGAGCGCGTGACGTCATAAACAATTGCTAGGGCGCGCACGACGAACGCGACGGAACGCACGAGCCTACTGAGACTTGAATGGGATTTCAAGATTCAATTCGAAAAATTGGTATTCGGCGCTAGAGTGGGGCAAATCGATGTTAAACGGAGAAATTGAGAGGTGCCTTTTGGGGGGGGAGCGGGGGGAGCTTTCTAGAGCGAGGTTGCCGGGTTGTGCGAGTACCGTGAGGGGGGGAGCGGGGAATGTTTTTTTAATAACGTTGAGGTAATAATAGTAATAATAATGAGCGGAGGAGAGTAGGGAAGAGTAGGGAAGAATAGAGGGGTTAGGGGAGTTTAGGGAAGAGTAGGAAACATTAGGGAGGATTAGAGAAGAGTAGGGGAGATTAAGAAAGAGTATGGACACTAGGGAAGATTAGGGAAGTGTAGGGGAGGAGTAGGGAAGATTGGGGGAGATTAGGCAACACTAGGGAAGAGTAGGGGAGTTTAGGGGAGAGTATGGGAAAAATTAAGGAAGAGTAGGGAAGATTAGGGAAGAGTAGGAGAAGAGTAGGGAAGATTGGGGGAGATTAGGCAACACTAGGGAAGAGTAATGGAAGAGTAGGAGAGTTTAGGGGAGAGTAGAGAACATTAGGGGAGATTATGGAGGAGTATAGGGGAGATTAAGGAAGAGTAGGGAATATTAGGGAAGAGTAGGGAAGATTAGGGAAGATTAGGGAAAAAGTAGGGGAAGAGTTGGGAAGATTGGGGAAGTGTAGGGAAGATTTGGGGAGGTTAGCGAAGAGTATAGGGGAAATTAAGGAAGAGTAGGGAAGATTAGGAAAGATTGGGGAAGAATAGGGGAAGAGTAGAGAAAATTAGGGGAGATTAGGGAAGAGTATAAGGGAAATGTAGGGGAAGAGTTGAGAAGATTGGGGAAGTGTAAGGGAAGAGTAGGGAAGATTTGGGGAGATTATGGAGGAGTATAGGGGAAATTAAGGAAGAGTAGGGAAGATTAGGAAAGATTGGGGAAGAATAGGGGAAGAGTAGAGAAGATTTGGGGAGATTAGGCAACACTAGGGAAGAGTAATGGAAAAGTAGAGGAGTTTAGGGAAGAGTAGAGAAAATTAGGGGAGATTAGGGAAGAGTATAGGGGAAATTAAGGATGAGTACGGAAGATTAGGGAAGATTGGGGAAGAGTAGGAGAAGAGTAGAGAAGATTGGAAAAGATTAGGCAACACTAGGGAAGAGTAATGGAAGAATAGGGAAGTTTAGGGAAGAGTGGACAACATTAGGGGAGATTAAGGAAGAGTAGGGAAGATAAGGGAAGATTAGGGGAAGAGTAGGGAAGATAAGGGAAGATTAGGGGAAGAGTAGGGGAAGGGTAGGGAAGATCGGGGGGAGATTAGGGAAGAGTAGAGAAGAGTAATAGAAGACTAGGGATAATTACAGTAAAATACTGGAGAAATAATAGGGTAATAAAAAGGTATTAATAGGGGTAATAATATTGAGGTAAGAATAAGTAATAAATAAAAAAAGGTAATAATTATGTCATATTTTTTAGTATTTTATTACTTTAATATTTTAATAATATTAATAATAATAATAATTATTATTATAATATTTTAATATTTCTTAGAAATATACAGGGTGGCACATTAGTATGAAAAAGCTCAATATATCTGTTATTGTAGAAGATATCAAAAAAATTTCAGTATAAAAGTTGTAGATCTTTTTAAACTGCACATTTTAAAATTATTTACATTTATACAGAGTGTCCCGTTTTTTCGTAGTAGATCAAACTTAATTATTTTTTAAATAGAACACCCTGTTTTTATTAAAAAAAATATAATTTTACTCGTTTTCAGCTTTCCAAAAATGTAATTTTCTATAACGTTATATATACTGAGTGGTTTAAAATTTATGACCACTTTTCCACGAAAATCTTACTTATTACCACTTTGTAGAAACTAAATGGATTAAATTGAAAATAAATTTTAAATTTTACAACAATGCAAATACCCTGAAAATGTACAAAATAAATATTTTTCATCAATTTTAATCATACTGCTTACAGGGTGGATCGAAACGAAAAAGTATAACATTTTCTCCGTTATTTTAAATGGACCACCCTGTATATTTTATATCGTTAAAATGGAGTATTTTTAAAGTACTATAATTATACTTTTCGAGATATTTCAATTAAAAAAAAAACTAGAACGGAAAATTGAAGAAAAAAAATGGTACTTTTGTAATAAATAATAAAGTAATAAAATAAAAAAATTAAATAAATAATAAAAATACAAATAAAATACCTTTTGTAATAGCGTTTTTTTATATATCTTAAAAAACAAATATATTCAACATACTCATGTCCCACCCTGTATGTAATATTTTTATGAGACACCCCGTATATGCTGCGGGAAAATCGTATCTAATAAATAAACCGCGTTTTAACGAGAATTGTTATTACGCTGGGTAATAATAATGGTAATAATGTAAATTAATCAAATTGTTGTTAATTAATTATATTTGTTAAATATCATTCGGGAATTTCCGTGGCATTTAATTAGCATTTATCGGTTCATTTAAATTTTAATCTAGTACGCTGTATTCGAGAGAAAAATTAAATTCTCATTATCTAGTAGGCTGGATTAAAGAAAAAAAATTAAATTCTCGTTATTTAGTAGGCTGGTTTAAAAACATTTTCATTATCTAGTAGGCTAGATTAAAGAAAAAAAAATGATAAATAAATAAAATAAAATATCTAGTAGGCTGAATTAAAGAAAAAAAATTAAATTTTCATTATCTGGTAGGCTAGATTAAAGACAAAAAAATGACAAATAAATGAAATAAAATATCTAGTAGACTGGATTGAAGAAAAAAATTAAATTCTCATTATCTAACAGGCTAGATTGAAGAAAAAAAAAGATAAATAAATAAAATAAAATATCTAATAGGCTGGATTGAAGACAAAAAAAAGATAAATAAATAAAATAAAATATCTAATAGGCTGGATTGAAGAAAAAAATTAAATTCTCATTATTTGGTAGGCTAGATTAAAGACAAAAAAATGATAAATAAATAGAATAAAATATGTATAGTAGGCTAGATTGAAGAAACAAAAAAAATTCTAATTATCTAGTACGCTAGATTAAAGACAAAACAAAATGATAAATAAATAAATTAACATATCTAGTAGACTGGATTGAAGAAAAAAATTAAATTCTCATTACCTGGTAGGCTAGATTAAAGAAAACAAAATTATAAATCAATAAAATAAAATATCAATAGTAGACTAGATTGAAGAAAAAAAAAATAAAATTCTCATTACCTAGTGGACCAGATTAAAGAAAAAAAAGAAAGAAATAAATTAAATTATCAAATAAGCTAGTTTGAAGAATTTATATTATTTTACATATTTCATACGTTTTTAACGAATCGCCCTGTATATTTCGTACTTTTATTTATATAGCGAGCTCAATAAATGCATTTCCATATAAAATGGAAAATTCTCATTTTTTAAATTTTATTTCATTCGTTTTTTTTTGTGACTCACCATGTATATTTCGTACGATTATGTATATACGAGGCGAGCTCAATAAATACATTTCCATTTAAATGGAAAAATTCTTATTTTTTTAAATTTTATTTCAACAGTTTTTTTGTGACTCCTCCCCCTGTACATTTCAAACGTTTATTTTTATACGAGGTGAGCTCAATAAACGCATTTCCATATAAAATTAAAAATTCCCTTTTTTTGTTAATTTTTAATTTAATATAGACAAAATAAGTACTAAAAAGAGAAGAATAAAGATATTTTATTTATATATATATTTGCGAGATAGACATAATTTGTTAAATAAACGTCTATGCAATAAGTTCTACTAAGAGAAGGATAGGAATAATTTATTCAGAGTAGATTTAGAGCCGATTCAGAGCAGAATCAGAAAGAATAACTTCAGACTAGTAGTAAAGTACACTAGAGTGGAGTATTTTTAGTGTGGATTCGGAGTAGAGCAGATTCAGAGCAGAGTAGATTTAGTGTAGATTCAGAGCAGAATCAGAGTAAATTTAGAGCAGATTTAGGGCAAAGCGGATTCAGTGTTGGTTCAGTGTAGAGCAGAGTATTTGTGTAAAGTACACTAGGGTGGAGTATTTTTAGTGTGGATTCGGAGTAGAGCAGATTTAGAGTGGAGTATAGCAGAGTAGTGTAGAATCGGAGTAGAGTAGAGCAGAGCTTCGCATAATTGCACGCACCCGGTATATCTACATTCAGATGTTATATTATCACCCTGTATACAGGGTGTCCCACGACGAGTTAAAACTATCTGTATATTGGAAACTACTTCTCCGATTTAAATAATATTTGGTATGTATATGTTATACAATCAGACGAACATCTTAAAAATATTTTGACATTCGTAGCACTTCCGGATATACCGGAAGTAGGCATCAACTTTGTTATTTCAAATGGAACACCCTGTATATTATCATATTTTTGAAATCTAAAATTTTAGGGTACTTTTGTCTAAAACACTTTTTTCAAAAATGGATATTTCATGAATTATTAATTTTTATTTGAAAAATTCGACCAATGCAGACGCTGATAAATTATTTTTTTAAAAGGATCTCCTTAAATATTTGGAAACAGTTTCTGTAGGGTGGTTATTAGAAATGTTAAAGGTATTTGAAACTGTGTTAAAAAAACTTTTTATTTTATACAGGGTGTGTACAAAACATGTAAAAAGTTGAATTTCAAAAATACCAAATTATTTCATTTTTTTAAATGGAACTACCCATTTTTTTCTATTTTGTTGAAATCAGCGATAAAAATATGGAAAGTCCTTGTTTACTTCCCTATACCTAAACTTAATAGGTTTGAAGATATTAAAAATTTTACATAAAACTTACTTTTCTATCTTATTCCTAAATAACTCGGTTTTACAAGTTGGCCATGTAATATCGAACAACTACAAAAAATTAACAATCAATTAATCAAGAAGAATTTAAAGTAGGGATAATGTATCCTTATTCCTATAGCAGTTTTACGAAATTTTGATGATTGATAATTTATTTCTTAACTGGAAGATGATTTCTGTTAATTATATCAAAAATAACATACAGTGAGGACCAAAAGTCCATCGCCTCCCCTTTAACTTTTGAATGGTAAGAGCTTTTGGTCGCGAAATTTGGGGTGTTTATATTGGACTAAAAATATTATTTTTTGACGTAAAAATGACAGTTGAAACTTTCAAAATGACAGTTAGTCGCCATTTTGAATCTTTTTTTCTTATGAAAAGGGGGGTCAAGTGACACCTCGTTTTAAAGGTAATTTCATTCTTAAGACAACCCCCAAATTTTAGTGTGACAAAACGTGACCATTGACGTCACATTTCGTTCCGACCAATGGCGACGCGTTTTTGTAAGTTCGTATTTCTTTCCCTAATTTTTCACTTTCTATACAGGGTGTTCCTAAATATCGTGTACGTCCGGAAGGTGGTGATTCCTTGGCTTATTTTATGACTAAAAGTTCATATAAACATTTACAGGGTGTTGAAATCTCAAGATTTTTTTTATCTCATTATTATAGAGCTCATGCAGTTTTAGAGATATTTATCTCAAATTAGGTATAGAGTATAGAGTGTAATTTAATTAGGAGGGGGTCACTTTCAACATTTATTATACTATAATTTAATAATTATTATTTAGGGTTTATTTATTTTAAAATAAATCATTTTTACGGAAAATCAATTTTAATTTTTTTCTCGATAACGGTCACAAAAGCGAAAAAAGTTTAAAAATAAAAAAGTTTCTAAACAAAACAGACGATTTATTTCGTATTTTAAAATCCACCAGCGGCGCAAAGCAAAAAAGTTTCAGGGGGAAAAAGGGTACATGACCCCTGAAAAAATATCACCCTGTAGAATTCAACAACCATCTGACACACCCAATATTATGTGCCCTATAAAGCAATCTAGATTCAAAATTTGAGCTAAATATCTCAAAAACTGCAGGAGTTCTAAAAAAGAAACAAAAAAAAAACTTGAAATTTCAACACCCTGTAGATGTTTATATGAACTTTTAGTCATAAAATAAGCTAAGGAATCGCCCCCTTTCGGATATACACGATGTTTAGGAACACCCTGTACAATAATTTCTGGGTTTAAATAATAACTAAATAAAAAACAAATATTTTTTAAGTGTAATGTAAAGACAATAAAGAATCTAGAAAAAAATATTTGAGAAAAATTTAAATTTTATGTGCATTCCCTATCGCTTCATAGAAATACTAAAGGAGGGTTCACATTTCATTAACACGCTGTATAACATTGCTATTTAACATGCTATTTAATTTGCTTGTTAATTTTTCAAAGGCTCCAATTAATATTTTTTTTAAAAAGAATTTATTCGTGAAAAACTCACAACTAATGGTTACACAATTATACCTGTGGGTGCAACAAAGACAACTTCAATTAGAAACTTATAAAGGAAAAAGAAATTTGTCGTAGAGACTTGCGGTAAAAAATCTTATGACTAAATCGGCCAAAAGAAAATGCTGGAAATAATTTTTAAGTCTCTAAAATGGCCGCTAGGGGGAGTATCCGCCATCTTGATTTTTAAAAGTCATTTTTTTTTCAAAATTTTCCTAAATAAAAGTATCAAAAATGTGCTTTATTTTGATAGTTAAGATAATTTCGAATATTTTTTGTTATATATCTTTTAAAATAAAGTGGTGGGGGCGGTTTGAATATTTTGACTAATAAATGTTAATAACTTTTAAACGGCTGAACCGGTTTTTTAAAAAAATTTCTTGATTTTTTTCTTTTTTTAGATATATTTTAGGCTAGGAAGGGGATATCGAGATGCGGTTTTCACAGGCATGTTTGGCAATTATTTGACTATTTTTCTCCGAAGAAAAAGTTATATCGTTGCTTTAAATTTTTTGAGAAAATCGGTGTTTTTTGAAGTAATGTCGAAAAACGCCATCTTGCGGCCAAGCAAGCAACTAAAATAATATCTTATATAGTGTAAATTATAGACCAAAGAAAGCCCATTTCAACATTTTTATTTTTTTTGAAAATCGGTTCAGCCGTTTTAAAGTTATTAACATTTATTAGTCAAAATATTCAAACCACCCCCCACCACTTTATTTTAAAAGATAGAGTCAAAAATATACAACAAAAAATATTCGAAATTATCTTAACTATCAAAATAAAGCACATTTTTGATACCTTTATTTAGGAAAATTTTGAAAAAAATGACTTTTAAAAATCAAGATGCCGGATACTCCCCCTAGCGGCCATTTTAGAGACTTAAAAATTATTTCCAGCATTTTCTTTTGGTCGATTTAGTCATAAGATTTTTTAAGGCAAGTCTCTACGACAATTAGTTTGCGAGATATGGCCGAGAGCCATTCTTATAGGACCACCCTGTACATCTCGATCTACAGATCTTGTACAGGGTGTTCCCAAACATCGTGTACATCCGAAAGGTGGTGATTCATTGGTTTATTTTATGATTAAAAGTTCATATAAACATCTACAGGGTGTTGAAATTTCAAGATTTTTTTTTTGGTTTTTTCTTTGTAGTTACTGTAGTTTTTGAGATATTTAGCTCAAATTTTGAATCTAGATTGCTTTATAGGGCACACAGTATTGGGTACGTCAGATGGTTGTTGAATTCTACAGGGTGATATTTTTTCAGGGGTCGTGTACCCATTTTTTCCCCTCGAACTTTTTTGCTGTACGCCGCTGGTAGATTCTAAAATACGAAATGAATTGTCCGTTTTGTTTAGAAACTTTTTTTTTATTTCTAAACTTTTTTCGTTTCTGTGACCGTTATTAAATAGCAGGAGACTTCAATAGCAAACTTCATCATGGTCTTTGTTGATCTCTATAAAGTAAATCCTGCAGATTCAAACAATTGTTGATGCTCTAAATCAGACAAATAACTGTATTGGATAGTATCTGGATGTAACTGGATAGATCTCTCACCAAGATATCCAGATCTGGCCAAAAAATTCATTGTAGATCTCAGTCAAGGGTCACTAGATATTAGCAAACAAAATAAACTGGATGTTGGACTAAATAATTAATTCCAACAAATATTCCAGATGGTTTTTGAGCCTCTTTGCAGTGCAAATTGTAGATAAACAAAGAAAGATTTAACAATATCCACACACAATCATAGCAGGCTACTTCAATGGCCAACTTCATCAAGAACTTTGGGGTTCTCTATAAAGTAAATCCTCCAGGTTCAAACAATTGTTGATGCTCTAAATCAGACAAATAACGGTACTTCTCAAACGATGAATCTCTCATCAATATATCAGATCAAGATATCCAGATCTGGCCAAAAAATCCGCTGTAGATCTCAATAAAGGGTCACTAGATAGAGCAAACAAAATAAACTGAATGTTGGATCAAAGAATTAACTCCAACAAATATTCCAGATAAGTTTAGAGTCTCTTTGCAGTCCTAATTGCAGATAAACAAAGAAAGATTTAACAATATCCACACACAATCATAGCAGGAGACTTCAATAGCAAACTTCATCATGGTCTTTGGAGATCTCTATAAAGTAAATCCTGCAGGTTCAAACAATTGTTGATGCTCTAAATCAGACAAATAACTGTATTGGATAGTATCTGGATGTAACTGGATGGATCTCTCACCAAGATATCCAGATCTGGCCAAAAAATTCACTGTAGATCTCAGTCAAGGGTCACTAGATAGAGCAAACAAAATAAACTAAATGTTGGACCAAAGAATTAACTCCAACAAATATTCCAGATGAGTTTAGAGTCTCTTTGCAGTCCTAATTGCAGATAAACAAAGAAAGATTTAACAATATCCACACACAATCATAGCAGGAGACTTTAATAGCAAAATTCATCATGGTCTTTGGAGATCTCTATAAGGTAAATCCTGCTGGTTCAAACAATTGTTGATGCTCTAAATCAGACAAATAACTGTATTGGATAGTATCTGGATGTAACTGGATAGATCTCTCACCAAGATATCCAGATCTGGCCAAAAAATTCACTGTAGATCTCAGTCAAGGGTCACTAGATAGAGCAAACAAAATAAACTAAATGTTGGACCAAAGAATTAACTCCAACAAATATTCCAGATGAGTTTAGAGTCTCTTTGCAGTCCTAATTGCAGATAAACAAAGAAAGATTTAACAATATCCACACACAATCATAGCAGGAGACTTTAATAGCAAAATTCATCATGGTCTTTGGAGATCTCTATAAGGTAAATCCTGCTGGTTCAAACAATTGTTGATGCTCTAAATCAGACAAATAACTGTATTGGATAGTATCTGGATGTAACTGGATAGATCTCTCACCAAGATATCCAGATCTGGCCAAAAAATTCACTGTAGATCTCAGTCAAGGGTCACTAGATAGAGCAAACAAAATAAACTGAATGTTGGACCAAAGAATTAACTCCAACAAATATTCCAGATGAGTTTAGAGTCTCTTTGCAGTCCTAATTGCAGATAAACAAAGAAATATTTAACAATATCCACACACAATCATAGCAGGAGACTTCAATAGCAAACTTCATCATGGTCTTTGGAGATCTTGTAAAGTAAATCCTGCAGATTCAAACAATTGTTGATGCTCTAAATCAGATAAATAACGGTACTTCTCAAACGATGAATCTCTCATCAAGATATCAGATCAAGATATCCAGATCTGGCCAAAAAATCCGCTGTAGATCTCAGTCAAGGGTCACTAGATAGAGCAAACAAAATAAACTGGATGTTGGACCAAAGAATTAACTCCAACAAATATTCCAGATGTCCAAATTGCAGATAAACAAAGAAATATTTAACAATATCCACACACAATCATAGCAGGAGACTTCAATAGCAAACTTCATCATGGTCTTTGGGGATCTCTATAAAGTAAATCCTGCAGGTTCAAATATTGTTAATGCTCTAAATCAGATAAATAACGGTACTTCTTAAACGATGGATCTCCCATCAAGATATCCAGATCTGGCCAAAAAATCCGCTGTAGATCTCAGTAAAGGGTCACTAGATAGAGCAAACAAAATAAACTGAATGTTGGACCAAAGAATTAACTCCAACAAATATTCCAGATGTCCAAATTGCAGATAAACAAAGAAATATTTAACAATATCCACACACAATCATAGCAGGCTACTTCAATGGCCAATTTCATCAAGATCTTTGGGGATCTCTATAAAGTAAATCCTCCAGGTTCAAATATTGTTGATGCTCTAAATCAGACAAATAACTGTATTGGATGGTATCTGGATGTATCTCTCACCATGATATCCAGATCTGGCCAAAAAATTCGCTGTAGATCTCAGTAAAAGGGTCACTAGATATTAGCAAACAAAATAAACTGGAAAGTGCATCCAGACACTCTCGTTTCTGATCACTTTGTTAATATCATCAAAATCGTTTTTTTAATGCATCAATCCAGCTTTCCCCCAAATCCAAAAATGCAACACCAAAAATAAAACAACTGGTCAAAATCTGAATTTTCTGATTCTGATTCAACTTTCTCAAAAAATGAGTAGTTGGAAGAAAAAAATGAGTATTTGGGAGCAAAAAATGAGTATTTGGGAGCAAAAAATGAGTATTTGGGAGCAAAAAATGAGTATTTGGGAACAAAAAATGAGTATTTGGGAACAAAAAATGAGTATTTGGGAGCAAAAAATAAGTATTTGGGAACAAAAAATGAGTATTTGGGAGCAAAAAATGAGTATTTGGGAACAAAAAATGAGTATTTGGGAACAAAAAATGAGTATTTGGGAACAAAAAAAGAGTATTGAAATTAAAATGAGAAAGTAGTGTAGATTGAGAGTAGTGTAGTATGAGAGTAGATTCAGCGTAAAGTAGATTCAAAGTGGAGTAGGGCAGTGTAGAGTAAAATCAGAGTAGATTCAGAGTGGAGTAATGAATAGTGTAGTACAATCAGTTTAGAGTAGTGTAGAGAAGAATCAAAGTAAGAGAGTAGAGTAATGTAGTATAGATTTCAAAGTAGTGTGGTGTAAAATTAGAGTAGATTCAGAGTAGAGTAGACTATACTAGTACTCTTAATAGTATTTAAAATGGCTAATTTAAAATACTTAAAAATGTTCCTGTAGGTCCTTTTTTATTGATATTTTAGATGGAGTATTCAGGTAAAATGATTTCTTATCAATTAAATAAAGGATTCTTCCTTATGAAGGATCCTTCTACAGGATTTTTAATCTACAGAATTGTTCTTTTTATGGAAGATTCGTTTTAATAGAGGAAACAGGAAACTCTAATCATTTCTTTCTTATTTAATTCTACTCCTATATTACTCCTTCCTACTTCTTTCTACACCTTATTAATCCTTTCTACTCCATCCTACTCCTTCTTACACTTGTCTACTCCTTCAGATTCAGAGTAGAGTGGATTCAGTGTAAGTTCAGTCTAGAGTAGAGTATTTGTAGAGTAGATTTAAAGCAGATTCTATTCAGTATAGGTTCAGTATAGAGTAGATTCAGTGTAGAGAATTTAAAGATTTTTCCTTTAGAATTCCTACGGGATGATCCTTATGAAATCCTTACAAAAGGTTTCTTCTTGAATATTTCGTTAATTTAGAGTTGATTTGTTGTGTAAAATCGTCCTTTTTAGTCCTGAAAATCGATTAAATTCATTATAAAAGGAAAACAGGAAATTCTAATTCTTTATTTCTTATTGCATTCAACACCTGTATACCCCTTCTTACTCCTTTCTATTCCTTCCTACACCTTACTACTTCTTCTTACTCTTTCTTATTCCTTCCTAGTCCTTTTTTACTCCTCTCTACTTCATCATACACCTTCTTACTCTTTCTTACTCCTTTCTACTCCTTCCTACACATTCTTAATCTTTCAGATTCAGAGCAGAGTCGATTCAGTGTAGGTTCAGTGTAGAGTATTTATAAAGGATTTTTCTAAGTAGTGATCCTTATGAAATCCTTATGAAGAATTCTTCTTGAAAATCTCGTTAATTTAGAGGTAATTTGTTGTGTAAAATCGTCCTTTTTAGTACAGAAAATCGATTAAATTCATTATAAAATCAATCATGAAAGAGATTATTCGATTATTAACTTTTATTTTATTTATTAATTAACTTTTTAACTTTAACAGATTTTTTTCGAAAAAAAAAACCAGCTAAAAACCCATTAATTTTGACATTTTGCGCTGTTTGTTCGAATGGAAAAGGGCCATTTAATTTAAGCATATAGTATAATTAATATAAACTATTTTAAGCATATATTAAGAGTAGAGTACTTGTCGAGTAGATTTAGTGTAGATTTAGAGTAGAGTAAAGTAGACGAGAGTATTCCAATTCTGCTCTGAATCTGAAGGAGTAGGAAGGTGTAAGATGGAGTAGAAAGGAATAAGAAGGAGTAGAAAGGTGTAGGAAGGTGTAAACTAAAGCATTCGTAGAGTAGATTCCGAGAGACACCTCAGAATAGCCTCAGAGTACAATCAGTGTAGAGTAAAGCAGAACCAGAGTAGATTCGCAGTAGCAGAGAGTAGGGTAGAAGAGAGTAGAGCAATCGTAAAGAGTAGAATAGAGTAGTAATGGAAGAATAGAGAATTAGATTTAGAATATCCTCAGAATAGCTTCAGAGTACATTTAGTGTACTGTATTTGTAGAGTGGATTCAGAGAAGAGTAGAGAGTAGTGTGGTGTAGTGTAGTGTTGATTTCAGAGCAGTCTGGTATAGAAGTAGAGTAGATTCAGAGTGGAGTAAGGCATTGTAGAGTAGAATCAAAGTGGATTCAGAGGAGAGTAGAGAGTAGAACGCTCTAGAAAGATCAAGAATCCTCTAGAATCATTAAGAACGCTCCAGAACCATTTAGAACTGTCCAGAATCGGAGTAGAATCAAAGTGAAGTGAAGAGTAGAAAGTAGTGTAGTATAGAGTACATTGAAAGTAGATTCAGAGTGGAGTAGAATATTTGTAGAGTAGAGTAGATTCAGAGTAGATTAAAGTCTCCATTGTAGAACCTCTAGTAGACTTTCTAGAGTACTCCAATCGAATATTTCGAACCGAATCTTCTTATAGAAATTCTCAAATGAAACCAGAAAATAAAAAAGAAGAAAATGATTTATTAATTTTTATTAACTCTTAATAGTTAATTTAATACTCCCTGTAGATCCTTTTTTATGGCGTTTTATGAAGAATTTCAGAATAGCTTTAGAGTACAATCAGTGTAGAGTAGTGTAGAGCAGAACCGGAGTATCAAAGAGTATAGTAATGTAGTATAAATTTCAGTGTAGTGTAAAATTAGAGTAGATTCAGAGTGGAGTAAGGCAGTGTAGAATTGAATTATAGAGGATTCAGAGTAGAGTAGAAAGTAGTGTAGAGAGTAGAGCAGGTTAGTGTAGATTGAGAGTAGTGTAGGGTAAATACAGAATAGAGTAGACTCAGAGTGGAGTAGAGTAAAATCAGAGTAGATTCAGAGTGGAGTAAGGCATTGTAGAGTAGAATCAAAGTGGATTCAGAGGAGAGTAGAGAGTAGAACGCTCTAGAAAGATCAAGAATCCTCTAGAATCATTAAGAACGCTCCAGAACCATTTAGAACTGTCCAGAATCGGAGTAGAATCAAAGTGAAGTGAAGAGTAGAAAGTAGTGTAGTATAGAGTACATTGAAAGTAGATTCAGAGTGGAGTAGAATATTTGTAGAGTAGAGTAGATTCAGAGTAGATTAAGGTCTCCATTGTAGAACCTCTAGTAGACTTTCTAGAGTACTCCAATCGAATATTTCGAATCGAATCTTCTTATAGAAATTCTCAAATGAAACCAGAAAATAAAAAAGAAGAAAATGTTTTATTAATTTTTATTAACTCTTAATAGTTAATTTATACTTCTTTAAGTATATAAGTTAAGTTAATACTTCCTGTAGATCCTTTTTTTTATGACGTTTTATGAAGAATTTCAGAATAGCCTCAGAGTACAATCAGTGTAGAGTAGTGTAGACCAGAACCGGAGTATACAGGGTAGATACAGAATAGAGTAGACTCAGAGTGGAGTAGAGTAGAGTAAAATCAGAGTAGATTCAGAGTGGAGTGAAGATTAGTGTACTACAAACAGTGTAGAGTAGTGTAAAGCAGAATCAAAGTATCAGAGTATCAAGTATCAGTATCAAGTATCAAAGTATCAGAGAGTAGAGTAATGTAGTATAGATTTCAGAGTAGTGTGGTGTAGAATCGGAGTAGATTCAAAACAGAGTATATTCAGTACATGTAGAGTAGAATAGATTCAGCGTGTAGTAGATTCAGAGTGGAGTAGAGTTGAAAGTTGGTGTAGAGTAGTGTAGATTGAGAGTTTCTACTCTGTTCTCAGAGTGTAGTGTAGAATTAGAGTAGACTATTTGTAGAGCAGAGTATAGCAAAATAGAATCAGAGTAAATTCCGAGTGGAGTAGAGTATTTGTAGAGTAGAATACTCCGGAGTAGAGTAGATTTAGAACTGACCAGAACCATTTAGAACTGTCCAGAATCGGAGTAGATTCAAAGTGAAGTAAAGAGTAGAAAGTAGTGTAGTATAGAGTACATTCAGAGTAAATTTAGAGTGGAGTAGAATATTTGTAGAGTAAAATAAACTGGAGTAGAATAGATTAAAGTCCTCCATTGTAGAATCTCTAGTAGACTTTCCAGTGTACTCCAATTGAATGTCTATCGATAATTTCTTCTTATAGAAATTCTCAAATGGAACCTTAAGAAAAAAAGAAGAAAATGTTTTATTAATTTTTATTAATTAATTTAATACTTCCTGTAGATCCTTTTTTTATGGCGTTCAGAATAGCTTCAGAGCACAATCAACGTAGGGTGGAGCAGAATCAGAGTAGAGTAGTGTAGAGCAGAACTGGAGTATCAGAGAGTAGAGTAATGCAGTGTAGATTTCAGAGTAGTGTGGTGTAAAATTAGAGTCGATTCAGAGTGGAGTAAGGCAGTGTAGAGTTTAATCGTAGAGGATTCAGAGTAGGGTACAAAGTAGTGTATATTGAGAGTAGTGTAGAGTAGAATAGAGTGGAGAAAAGTAGGGTAGAGAGTACTGTAGAGTGTAGATTAAGAGTAGAACCAAGAGTAGTGTGATGTAGTATAGCGTAGAATTAGAGTAGAGTAGCTTCAGAGTGGAATAGAATAAAGAGTGTATTCAGTATATTCAGAATAAAATATTTATAGAGTAGAGCAGAGTATAGCAAAATAGAATTACGAGTAGATTCAAAGTGAAGTGGAGAGTAGTGTAGGGTAGAATGAGAGTAGCTTCAGCGTGTAGTAGATTCAGAGTGGAGTAGAGTATTTGTAGAGTAGAATAAACTGGTGTAGAGTAGATTCAGAGTAGATTAACGTCTCCATTGTAGATCCTCTAGACTTTCCATAGTATGTATTCCATTCGAATGTCTATCGAATCTTCTTATCTTCTTATAGACATTCTCAAATGACACCTGAAAATAAAAAGGAAGAAAATGTTTTATTAATTTTTATTCACTCTTAATAGTTATTTAATACTTCCTGTAGATCCTTTTTTATGGCGTTTTATGCAGGATTTCAGAATAGCTTCAGAGCACATTCAACGTAGAGTGGAGCAGAATCAGAGCAGATTAACAGTAGCAGAGAGTAGAGTAATCGTAAAGAGTTGAGTAGAATAGAGCACTGAAAAAATAGGGTAGATTCAACACACATAGAGCATTCATAGAGTAGAGCAGAGTTAATGTGGTGTAGATTTTAGAATACATTTAGAATGGAGTAGAGTTAAAGTAGAGTAGATTAGATTTAGAATATCCTCGGAATAGCTTCAGAGTACAGAGTACAATCAGTGTAGAGTGGAGCAGAATCAGAGTAGATTCACAGTAGCAGAGAGTAGAGTACTTGTAAGGTATATTTAGAGTAGAAAAGAGTACTGGTTAGAGTAGATTTAGTACTTGTAGAATCAGAGTAGAGTATCCATAGAGTAGAGCAAATTAGAGTTAATGTGTACTTGTGTAAAGTGGATTTCTACTCCTTTCTTACTCTTTTCTACACCTTCCTATTCCTTTATTACGCCTTCTTACTTCTTCCTACTCCTTTTTTACTTCTTTCTACTCTTTTCTACACCTTTCTACTCCATCTGACACCCTTCTTACTCCTTTCTACTCCTTTTTTACTTCTTTCTACTCCTTCGAAGCCCTTCCGATCGAACATCTCATTTTCCCTTACACTCTTCATGTAAACTATCTGATTAAACAAAACAAACTGATTAATAAATTTTATTAAATTAAATTAAATACGTAACTGAACGGTAGATAAGTTAAATTACCTGAGAATCTAAGTTAAATCCTCTCATCCTCAATCAATCCCTTTCATTAAATATTATTAATTTAAGCCATTTTTTGTTAGTAATACTATCGGGTTTTGTTTCGTTATTTTCTACTCTTTTGCTAGCTCGAAATTGTTGGAATTTGTCTGGAAAATAATTAGAAATGTTCAAAGATGCTTGTAAAATCGATAGTTTGTGGTAAATTTACGTTATTTTGTTAAATTTCTTCATAAATAACGGCTCGATTTGCGAATTTGTAAACAAATCGACGCCATTTTTGATTAGTGTTTCAACTTTACGTCGGTTGTTTTGACAATGTGTCAACTTCATTTCGATCTTTATAAACGATTAAAACATATTAAAAGTTATATTAATTTCACTAAAACGTAAATTTATCGTTAAATTTGCATAAAAAAACGTTCGAAACAATTTATTTAATAATATTAAATACTACAACAATAGAAGATTTACCGAAGAGTAACAGGCCAGTTAAGGTAACTTCACTTCAGTCAAATGTCATATAGAAATGTCGTAAAAAATCGCAAAATGGTCACTTTAACTTCCCTAAACTAATAAATTAACGTTAAATTTGCTTAAAAAACGTTAAAAATAAGTTATTATTCGCATAAAATCAGTAAATTAACTAACGAATAATGACAGCCATTCGTAACTAACTTCACGTCATTGTCTAAGTAAGTACATTAATACTAATAGGTAGGCAACCCATTTATCAATGTAAATTTTCCAAAATTTCTTCCTTTCTACCTCCTTCTACTCTCCTCAACCCCTCCATAACTTCTTCCATCCTCTTCTACCTCCTCCCAAACCCCTTGTACTGTCCTCTATCCCCTTTCTATATCCCCGTCTACACTGCTCTACCCATAGACAAAATAAAAGAGACTGTTTAAAGCATAGGACCCAGCCATTAACGCGATTACTTCTGAGACACGCGACCAGAGGCGCTACAATCGAAAAATGAAATGCATTTCCATTGTTTTGATTCGTTAGTTAATTTTACACGAGACCCGCGTGGAAATGATCGCGATCGCGGGTCCAGCTGGTCCAGCCCGTCCAGGGGGGTGGCACTTACTCTTGAAAATTTTGGAGAACGATTTGCAACGCCATCTATAGTGGTCCAACAACATTTTCTGTTGCCGAACAGCATTGACAGCCAAGTCCAATCTAAATAAAGGAAAAGAAGAATTCCTAAACGAATTGTTATTGTTTACAGTACGCCATTACGCCATTATGACATTACGTCTAAACGTTTATTTTATCATCCTTTATTTATTTTATTTTTATTATATATTTGAGTGTATTATTTAGTAACAGTTTAATATAAGTATACAGCAAATATATGTATTTTTAATTCCTAACTTCAATCTCACCTGCTATATTTAAATGTGTGAGAATTCCCGCCAATAAATGCTAAAATGTCATAGGTTCCTGTAATAGGTTTTGTTGGACCCCAATGGATGGCAGCACATTCAGGCCAACCACTTTTTTGACAGAGTGTCCGGTCTATATTTGTATTTTGTCTATGAGCCCGTCCAGCCGCTTCAGTCGGTCGTTTTTCGTTTAAAGAGAGTTTCGTGAGTGATGCAGACGCCATTATAGTGCTTAACCTAATTGGTGAGTATTTTTACTTTTTATATATTTATATGTTTACAAATTTAAAATGTCGACGCCAATTCGAAGGAAGGTTCGAAGGAATATTCTTCAGAAGCATTTTTTTTAATTCTTTGAGCGAAACAAAAAATAACATGATATAGGATTTATAGGATATTATAGGTTATATTATAGGTTTGTCCCATTCAACCAAACAAATGAGACTCTGTGAAGAGAAGATCATTTTTCTGATACATTTAACTGTTTTTGTTATTTTCCTGAATTAGATGCTGCTCATATTTTTTTATGTTTTAGTTAGCTCTACAAGAATTGTAAGCTGTATGACCTGGGAGCTGAGGGATCTGACTCATCTTACTTCGAACAAGTAACAAGGTTGTATTTGTTTTACGTTTCTAGTTATTGTATTATATTTTTGTTATCGTCTATGTTATTAATTTTGTCGAATTATGTTCAAATGTTGTATTGTAATTCATTTATTTAGGTTATATCATAGACCTATTAAGTATGGACGCGGCACAATCGGTATTTTGAGGTTATTCAGCGTTCCCAATGATAGAGAGAGAGGTCCGTGAGAGATGGAGCTAGTTTGGGCTAAAAGTAGGCGGGACCAAAAAAAAATATATATACAGGGTGCGTGAAAAAAGACTATTAATCTGTTAAATTATTTATACGCTTAATATTTAAATATTGTTTTTATCTTGGTATCCACTTGGACAGAAGAATGACCAGGAAGAAACATATTTTTTACAAGAGAAAGCATCTAAGTCTTAAATTGCGAAATCTGTACTGGCTAATAGGTAGGATGTTCCAATTAACAATACAAAATAAGAACTGTATTTGCAATTGCGTGGGAATTTACGCTCAGCTGAAAAATGCATTTTGCTCGGTAAAAAAATAATAAATCCTCAACCCTATTCTATCATAAGCTACCCTCCTCTACCCCAGCTACCTTGCATTACTGAAAACGTAACTCACGTGGTCTTTTTCTTTCTTACTATTGGCTAATGCATTGTCCAATCTCTCATTGTCATATGCCCAAACTAGCTGCATCTCTCTCAATCATCGACAACACTACCTCTTTGTCTAAACCGCGTCCATACTTAATAGGTCTATGGGTTATATGCATGTATACTAATTTTTTTTATCTTTCAATAAATACATTTCTAATAATTAAAAGTTGTTCTTATTTTATAATTTGCAGTATGTAATATTAAATTATAAAAATAAAATTTGAGTATACCACCCATTTTTAATTTTGAAATATAGAAGAAATCTACTCGATATTTCATTAGTTCGTGGGACACCATACTAGGAGCAGCACCATCGACGCGTTTCCAATTTTTAGTAAGAGATCGAACTCTCTCATCTTTCTTTCTCTATGGCTCTACCCCTTCCTGTACCACCTTCTATCCTTTTCTACCTCTTCCCTTCTCTACCCAACCGTACACCCCTCTTTCCTAGCTTACTTTTTAAATGGACTGGACTTTGATGGAGCGATCTAAACGATTCTAGACAGTTCTAAATAGTTCTGAAGCATTCTAAATGATCCTGGATAGTTCTAAATGATTCTGGAGCGTTCTAAATGATTCTGAAGCGATCTTAATGATTATAGACAGTTCTGAATCTTCCTAGCGAAGCGTTTTAAATGGTTCTAGATATTTCTAGATAGCTCTATAGTTCTAAATAGTTCTAAAATTGTCATAAATAGTTTCAAAATGCACTTATTTAGTTCTAAAATGGATAAATTGGATTAATAATCTAGGGGAAAATGTGTCAAATCTAGTGAGAAATTAGGTATCTGAGGGAAAATATAATGTATCAATTTTGGGGCGAAATTAAATTCATTATCTTGTGTATTCAAGAACTTGTGTCAATTTTCGATTAGGCAACTAACATTATAAAAATACGCTAAATAAAAGATTTTTTTTCAAATTTTAAATGATTCTGAATCGTTCTAAATGATTCTGGAGCGACCTAAATGATTCTTTTCTAAATCTTTTTGGCAAAGCATTTTAAACAGTTCTAGATAGTTCTAAATGGTTCTGGAGAGTTCTAAATTATTATAGAGCGTTCTAAATGATTCTGGAGAGATATAAATGATTATAGACAGTTCTGAATAGTTCTGAAGCATTCTAAATGGTCCTGGATAATTCTAAATAATTCTGGAGCGTTCTAAATGACTCTGGAGCGATCTAAATGATTATAGATAGTTCTGAATAGTTCTAAAGCATTCTCAATGGACCTGGATAGTTCTAAATGATTCTAGAGCGCTCTAAATGATTATAGACAGTTTTGAATCTTCCTAGCGAAGCGTTTTAAATGGTTCTAGATATTTCTAGATAGTTTTAAATAGTTCTGAAATTGTCCTAAATAATTTCAAAATGCACTAATTTAGTTCTAGAATGGATAAATTGGATTAATAATCTAGGGGAAAATGTGTCAAATATAGGGCGAAATTAAATTCATAATGTACGGAAACTTGTGTCCATTTTCGATTAGGCAACTAACATTATAAAACATTATAAAAATACTCTACTTAAAAGATTTTTTTTTCAAATTTTAAATGATTCTAAATCGTTCTAAATGATTCTGGAACGACCTAAATGATTATAGACAGTTCTGAATCTTTCTGGCGAAGCGTTTTAAACAGTTCTAGATAGTTCTAAATGGTTCTGGAGAGTTCTAAATTAGTATGGAGCGTTCTAAAGAAATCTAGACAGTTCTAAACGATTCTGTAGAGCGTTCTAATTAAATGCAAAATTCCAAAATGGCCACCCACATTAACTTTTCCAAACTAATAATTTGCTTAAAAAAAACCTTCAAAATAAGTTATTTTATTCGCATAAAATCAGTAAATTAACCAACAAAACAAATAGTAACAGCCATTCATAGTTAACTTCACGTCATTGTCTAAGTAAGTACACTAATTGATAGGCAGACTTTTGATAAAAAGTCAATTGACTCGGAGGTTAACCTACCGTTATCCCACGTGTGAAGTAAAAAATTCGAATTTTTAAAAGTAAATCAATTGATGTAGTGTAAAGTAATTAGCGCTATATTCAAGTAATTAGACGTAAGTGTTACGATAATAACTCTTCCAAACACTTTTACTGTCCTCTATACACCAATTATCTCCCTTCCATAATATCCACAAAGATATCCTGTTCCTAGAAGATGAACTTAAAAAAAATAAAGAGCAATTTAACACAGGACGAACACACGATTAACAAGTTTAATCAAGTCCAGAAAACTAAAATATATTCCGATAAAGATTATGGACCATTTATGGTAATAGTAGAAGCTAACAAACAAATTTAATTCACAGCCCTATGGATGTGGGTAAAATCCCGAGGAAACTTTCGATCACAAACTTCGAAAATGTTCAAAGGAAAGGATCCAATCGAACAGGAGTAACTTTTGTAAACTTTGTCAATCATTTTCTTGTTAATGCAGCATTTACAGATGAAGGATATTACCTCAAAGAGACTTCTAACTTCCAGAGGGATCCAGGTCTTCCAAAAGGAAGACATCCTTCTAGAATCCTTCTAGTATTGAAATATTGGAAGCAAAAAGACTTAATCTTTTAAAAATATTCTAGTTATCCTAAATGACGGAATACTGCCTACCAGAATTCCAATGCCTTACCAGAAGAAAAGTTGTCCAGATATAACTATTTGCTAACATTTCTTCTTATCAACAAGCAAAATCACCAACGTACAGACGATGATGGGACCTGCAAAAGATATAAAGAAAAAGAAGCCGATCGGGCTATATTTTGAATCTAAATTCAATAATTCCAAATTCTCTGAAACCAAGACTTGCCAACCGAACCAATTTCAGAACATGTATTATTACTAATGCTGCTAACGCCTCCATTCCATTGAGAAAACCCTTAACAACCCGAAAACCTTCTTTCCCCTGGTGGGACAACGAATGTTCTGAAATGGTTACCCAAAAGAAAAAGGCGTTTAAGCAGTACGTGCGTTCTCCAACCATTATCAATCTGATAAATTTTCGAAAAATACGGGCACAATGCCGTCAATCTAAATCCGACAATCTAAAAAATCAAGAGAAATGAAGACTTCATTACATTTACAGTCTCTCTAGCTCCTGGCACGTCAATAAAAACCCTATGGAGCTCCGTAAAAAAATTTTCCACAGCCATCGACATGAGCAGGAGCATAGATAGCCAATCGGCCGTTTGATAAAGACGTTTTTCTCGAATTACTGAACAACCTAGCTCAGAATCTCCCCCAAAATATTCCTACGCCAGAAATACCTCATCGATTCGTATCTACTCCTTTCTTATTTGATGAATTATCTATGGCACTCCTTGGGAGAAAAAATTCCTGTCCAGGAATGGATTTCATATCTTATTCCATCTTTACTATTTACATTCTTTACTCGTTTACCCATGGAAGGATTATCGAATCTTCTAAAAATATATAACTCCATCTTAAAAGGTGAGTGGAAAAAATACCTCATATGTCCGATTAGGAAAAAGACGGCTGACCTAAGCACTACATCAGGCTGGCGCCCCATTATAGCATAATCCAGATGTGTGGGTAAACTGTTTGAACTAATATGATTAAAAATAGATTAGACTGGCTCCTCGAAAAGTCATCCAAAATAAATCCCTTTAAAAACGTTTTTCCGGAAATGGACATAACGTCTCTGACAGTCTAATCTTTGTATACACTGAAATAACTACCTCATTAACCAATGGTTTGAGCCCTATCGCCGTCTTCCTCGACATCAAATGGGCGTATGAAAATATTTTCCCATCCGTTATCCTCTCAGTCTTACAATCTGCAAATATTCCGAGCGATATCTGCCGTATCAAAATCGTCATTGACCATGAAAAGGAAGTTCTTTATCAAAAATCCGTCTAATAAACAAATTATAGGAATAGCCCGTAGAGGTGCTCCACAAGGTTCACCTCCTAGCCCTTTGTGGTTTAACCTAGCATGCAATTCAATTAAAGATATTGTAGGAATAGACACAGATAACCTACACTAGGGAATAGACCTATTCAGTTTTACCTGTGCTGCGCGTGCATAATGTGGATAATTAAATTGACATCTAAACGAACAAACGAACGCACCTCAGGTGCAATACGGTTCTGACAACCAGACAACGACAACTTATGACATACATCAGACGTCATTTGTCATTATTCAATAATCCGTCGGATTTAATTTGTAACGGACTCGATACAAATTTGGTTTTACCGCGCAGAAAGGGGATTAGGATTAATAATTACATGCAGGTGAAGTCTAAGAAAGAGTAAGAGGATTAGTACAAAGTTTCCCAAAATGCTTTTTGATCGGTTTGCTATAATATATATTTCAAAGAAATAATCCCATTGATTGAAGAAAGTAAGTATAAATATTTGGTTTTAACTAATATTGCTCATTGCAAAGTTTGATTTTGTATCATACTTGCATTTTTCGAACGTGGTTGTTGTGCTTTTGCTTTTTGTATTTTTATTGTAATTCAATAATTATTTAGGCTGTTTGTAGTAAGTAATTTTTTGTTTTATTATACTTTTTATTTATATTTGTATATATTTTATTGGGTGGAGGACACTTGGTCGTCGCGGTTAATTTTACCCAAATTTAATTCTTTCTCGATTCGAAAGGTACAGGTCACTTGGTCGCCAATACTGGATTAACGGTTTCTAGGAAGGACTGTTAGGAATATCTACATTTTTAAAATTCTCTGGTAAAGTTAGTATTTGAATTTCGTCGTACAAATTAATAAGGATGTTTATGTTAACGATTCGCATATTATTTTATTTTCTTGCGAATCATAGACCTATTAAGTATGGACGCGGTTTAGATAAAGAGGTAGTGTTGTCGATGAATGAGAGAGATGCAGCTAGTTTTGGGCATATGGTAATGAGAGATTGGACAATGCATTAACCAATAGTAAGAAAGCAAAAGATCACGTGAGTTACGTTTTCAGAAATGCAAGGTAACTGGGGTAGAGGAGGATAGGTTATGGTAGAATAGAGTTGAGGATTTATTATTTTTTTACCGAGCAAAATGCATTTTTCTGCTGAGCCTAAATTCAGCCTGAGCCAGTACAGATTTCGCAATTTAAGACCTAGATGCTTTCTCTTGTAAAAAATATGTTTCATCCAGGTCATTCTTCTGTCCAAGTGGATACCAAGATAAAAACAATATTTAAATATATTAAGCGTATAAATAATTTAACAGATTAATCGCCTTTTTCCACACATCCTGTATATATTTTATATTTTTTTTGGTCCCGCCTACTTTTAGCCCATCTCTAACGGACCTCTCTCTCTATCATTGGGAACGCTGAATAACCTCAAAATACCGATAGTGCCGCGTCCATACTTAATAGGTCTATGTTGCGAATCAAATTTGACATATTTATGCTCTCGTGACACATTTTATTGCGACGGCACATTTGATTATTGTCCCTTATTTTTTGTGCAATTTTTTACTATACACGCTATTGACAATGGCCATTAGCATATTTTCTCCTACAAAACTGCATTTAAAATATTAAAGGAGTATATTGCTGTAACAATTTAAATTTAATTTGGAATCCATCAAAAGTAGTTTGTGGTTTTGAAAAAGCCCTATACTGGCATAAGGCAAATTTGGCCCGACATTTTAGTTATCGGATGCCGATTTCATTTAAAACAGTCATGGTTTCGAAAAATTCAAATTAAACATTCATTACACATTCGTCTATTTATTTTTAGAGAGTAATGAAGTTGCAGATTGTTTTAGCCAAGTTTTAATTCCTATAATGCCAACCGATGAACGGTTACTTTTATATACTCTTTATATGATTAATCCATAATATACTAACGACTCTTCTGACTTCCCGCCTTCAATGTGCACTAGTTCCACGGAACGTACAACAAAAGCTTGTAGAATCCATTTACCTACAAAGATCGTTCTTATAGGAAATGCCACGAATATTTAACAAATTTGATAATAAATTACAAAAATAATAATATTCGGCGAATTATGTTTATCAAAGCTGTATCATTCCATTACAATCGTAAGAATGACTAAAATATTGATATTGTGCATATAATTTTTATGAATTTTTGTATCCCTTTATATTATAGGACCCCATTTTTGTTTTATGTTTAAATGTTTGTTTTTTGTACCTACAGATGTTTGTTATTTGTAAAGTTTCTTATTTGTATAGATGTTTGTTTTTTAAATACATATTTTACCATTATACATAGTGTACTTTAGACACAGTGTATACATTTTTTAATACTAATACTAATAATATTAAATATATTTTAACATTTAAAACAGCATTTTGTTCATATTCTCTGAGCTATCTGTGTAGGTATAGGTAACTAGAAGATCTCAGCCAAAATTATAGATGATTATAAAATCTACAATCTTGTCTAATCCGATTAGAATTATTTTTAATAAGATTTGACCGCGGCGATCAAGTGACCAACACCGATTTTATTTTGTAGTACCATGGATTCTTGTTGGTCAAAAGATATTTCCCAATTTCAGAAGTTCTCTTTTGAAATTGCAGAAACATTTTTCAAAAGTAAAGGGTGGACAAAGAGGGACATTAGTCGTGGTTATAAATTTTTTGCAGAAGGGTACGTAATATATCATTATAGGTTTTGCTTTTACTAACAAACTTATTACAGTTTTGTCCACGATGTGTATTGGTTTTATCGTATTCAAAGGGCCGATTACTTGAAATATTTATTTTTGGTATAAAAACAACAACTATCAAATTCGCTAATTATGACATTCAAATCAATTAGTAACCAAAACAAAAAAACCAAAGCATTTTGTTTAAACATCATAAAGTACAACAAAAACATAGCCATATAATCATACAGTCCAACAAAAAGTTAAGGCTAGAGTTCAGTACTTTGAAAACGTGTGTAAAAATGCTGAAATTTCCGTGACGTTTTCAGGGCGCATTTTGAAATTTGAAAGGGCACTCTATATATGATCTACCCGTTTATTCTGATGGCGGTACGAAGCCCTTTTTTTAAAAAATGCTTTTGTTCTGGCTTAATTAATTAAAATGTTGAAATTTTATATTCCATTTTCAGGCTACATTTTTTACTTTTTCAGTGCAATTTTTGTACCAAAAGAAAGAGCTAACCATCCCCGATGGCGGTACGAAGCCCTTTTTTTGATTTTCTTTCGCATTTGTTGTTAATTGGGCTTTATTTGTTCACAAATTTAGTGTTTCCAACGAAATAAAAATCAGTTTTAGGCAACCCATCAGGCAATTCCCGTTTGATTTATGAGGGGTAGGTCGAGTCTCCAATTTTACGACCAAAATCCGATAATCCGATTACCTATTTAAATACTGAATTTTAAACTTGCAATTATTCATTCATGTTAAAGATATGACATAAATATGTTTCTTTTCTCTTTTATTATAATTATTATTCTCATCAATTACATAAATTCTATTATATTTTCAATTATATTTTTTAAATATGAGATAGATAAATATTTTTCAGTTTTAGTATTATATCTTATTTTCGTTTGTAATTCTAATTATTAGACGTGACAGAAACAAAAATTTATTTTAATGTATAAGGGTGCACACACAGCATTTTAAATGCCATAGTGCACTAAGTAGTAGATAAATAGTTTATAGATAATTTTAGTTGGAGCTGATATTTTTATTGTCACTTAAGTGTTAGAATATTTTCTTTATTTATTTATGTACTAATTGCTACAAATTACTAAATAATAATAAATAATAATAATAATAATAATAATAATGTATATTACAATTTCACTTATATTAATTAAGTTTTATTTGTTAAATATAATTTTGGTATTTTATGAAAAAAATAATGAAAGCAACCACAAAAGTATTCGTTACGTTGTTGAATTATTTTTTGACATAAATACCCGCAATTACTATGTTACCTGTATTCATATGATGTCTTTAGTTTAGTTACCTATAACTCTTTTCCACGTTACCCAAGAGGTAGAGTATAATAAACGCGTTTTTTTAATGTGGTATCTCCAGTAGACCTAATCCACAGTAGGCTGTAATAAGCCAAAAGCACTATAAAACTACATTTTTTTTATTTTTGCATTTTATGAAAAGAATAATGAAAGCAAACTCAAACCATCCATTAGGTTGTACACGTATGTAGTAGCATTATGTTTAGACATATATGGAAGTATGCAGGTACATATACAGTACAAATAGTACATATTATATCATTATATAAATATAGTGTATAGTATATAGTACATAGTACAATTTAGTACAGCATAATTATACATACCGTTTACATATTATTACTACAATCAATGTAAAAACCAAACAAAAAAAGCTGGATAAACGAGTAATTGTGGATTAGTGGAATTAATCTACAAATCTTTTACCAACTTATTTCTAATGGATCGGTTTCGTTTAAACCTGGGATCTAAAATTTCTTGCAAAAGAGCATTAAAATAAAATTTTTCCAAAGCGTCAATCATTTTCATGTTCCAACAGTTATCTTTTTCTATTATTTCACAGAATAAATTTTTATTTGTGTAAACAATAAAATAACATATTTGGCGTTTACTTATATGAATTTGGCCTTGAATTTGGAACATGTAATTATGATTTGATCTTAATTTAATTTCCCCAGAATTACTTTTTGTTAGATATTTTATTATATTATTTTCTACGGCTTCCTCAACCGTGTATTCTCGCGCCGAATAAGGGCACTTTACCTCAATAAGTGCATTATTTCCTATTAGCCCATCTGGGGAAGCTGCTAAAAACCTCTTTTCTTCATCAACAAACAATCCGCATTTCATTACCTTTATATTATGTAAGATTTCAAACATTTCTATCGCCTTAGATTCATTTTCGATGCCGTGTTGCAATGGTTTGGAGTAATTACTTACTTGACCGCTCCATGAAGAATATAAAATGGTTTTTACCGTATTACCAGTATTCGTAGATGACCTCATATTACAAATTTTAGCAAAATTACTAGCTGTTAATCGAACAGATTTTTCTTTAAACCATTGTGGATTTGTATGTTGACCAAAGGTATTTTGTAAAATTTCATCAATGTCACAATTGTTGAAATTGTCTAAAAATTTCTTTTTAGCATTATGAAATTCACTATCTGGCATGTCATACAAATCCTCCGCTACATTGACATCATCTAATTCGTTGCCGCCATAATCTGAATCTTCTGTGTGATAAACATGTTTTTTTTGCTTGTTTGGGTTTTACTGCGCGTTTTAGTTTTAGACGTTTTTCCTCCAATGCTTTCGTTAGATCGCCAACTTTACCGTCATTATTATTACGTCATTACATTTTTTAATAATTTCTATTAAAAATGTACTTCGTTTGTTGTAATCAATTACTGCCGCATAACACCTCCCTTCATAAGATCCTTTAAAAGAATAATTAATTCGGTTGTCACCGACAAATTTGTTTACAATTGAATTGAACGTTTCAGCTGCATTGTTGTCAACATCGCACAATAAACTAGACGACAAACCTGCTTCCCGACTTAAATATTTTTTAAAAAGATCATATGAGCTGTTCATAAAATCGTTTAATAAAATTTATCGGGATTTACCTGACCAACTTTATCACAAAAATATTTATCACATTTTGAGTGATCACCGAGTATGTGTCGCGGCCCGTTTATGATGTCATTCCTTAAATTTTCGATTTTATTTTGTAATGGCACCGCCTCATTCTTTCGATATTGGATAGCACTAGTTACCGCTGTTCTAAATTTCTTTATATTATTAGCTAAAAACTTTTTCAAAATTACGTTTTTCTTAGGGGTTCGATAATTCTCTCAACTTATTACAGTAATTAGGCAATACGTGATTGCGACACTCAATTTTTTCTATAAAGAAATTTGGACCATAGGGTTTAGCATCACGAATTTTCCTGTAAACACTACTGTCTCAATCGCCTATAATTTTACCGTATTTTAAATTGTGCATGTTCATTGAAGCTTCGAAACCTTCTAAGATTATCTTACTTTCCATGGACGTTGAGGTTCCGTTCCAATTTTTGAAGCAATCATGTTTCTTAGCTTTTTTCAAAGATTTATGCATTTTGCATTGCAAACAAAATTTATTTTTTACACCTACATATAAAATTTTTTGCGTCCTAGCACCTATAATGCATGCTATGCCCGACAATGCATTATAATTACTTTTATAAGACCTTTTGCTCCAAGCGCTACTACTGCTATTACTGGTAATTAATTAATATTAATTGATATTCTTCCTTACCCGCCAAAATCATCTTTTCTATTGCTATGTCTTTGGTGTTTTTTATAACAACATTTTGATGTGACAAATATGTGTTAGGAGACATTGTAGTTAGATTTGCACTTCCTAAGACCGTTGATAATTGTTTATATCCTACCCCCGCTGCTATTGCACCGCACACCAAAGCTTATGTCAAGCTCTTTTTCATCGTTAGTCGTATTAAATGTTTTTGTAACACCGCATATATTAGTAATTGTACTTTTTACTCCAAAGCGCTTTTCATCAATTAAACGTACATTAGATATATCGCAACGAAATAAACCTTTGTGTTCAATGTTTTTTATTGCCGAAAATACGTAATCAAAATCTACTATTCGTAAACCATTTATTGGAACGCTAGCCTGAGTGCTTGCATTCGTAAATGAATTGTTCTGTATTTCAATCGAATCGTCGGTGGACGAAGATTTATCTAATGAGTAGTTTGCTGCGGGAACGGTACTTGAACAACTAGCTTGGGTATTATCACTAGTTTTAACAGCCTTTTTCATGCTTTTGCAAATTTGTTTTCGGCTTTTCCTCTTATGACAAGAAGAATAATGGTTTCCTGACCTTATAACCATTTTAAAAATGTTCGAGACTATATGAAATCGATTATATGCGAAAATGATCAAAAAAATTAAATTTTAAGTAATAATAATGGTAAATAAGAACTAAAATCTAAATTGTATATATGGTTATAAATTATAAACGTAATATAAAAGTATCTTTAACAAATGCAACAAACTTACCAATTCAATATCACAATATGCTCACTAAACACGAGTAAATTTGAAAATAGGACAAATTGAATATTTGCGGATATAGGTGCAACGAAGTCACAACACTAAATGGTCAAAATTCAAAATTCTGGATCTGGATCGATCGAAAAACTATGTCGATCAAAATGGAAGGGATAAAAACCTAATCAACCTGTGTTTTTATTGGTTCTCTTCGATTTTGTGATAGATACAATTTCCGACTCCCCTTGGGGAATTTATTTATGATAAATTAATAGTTCACTTGAAATTAGATTTGAACTAGATTAAAATTTTCCTAGTATTTCAAAAGGTTTTTAGAGATTTCTAAAGAAAATATTGAGTTTAAATATTCCTAACGATAATGCAACTGTAATTGTAATCCATTAGACCAGCAATTAACTTATGAAGAAATTAAATCTACTTATCATGAAGGGTGGGCCGATGGTGTACCTCTAAGCTGTTCAGGTACACGTACCTAAACAAAAGTGTTTATTTCTTTGATTTGATACTAATATTGAAATAATACGGATCCGGACATTTGGGCGCCGCGGTTTGGGCGCGACCGTTTGGGCGCGGCCATTTGGGCGCGAAGACACTTGGGCGCGGGTACGTTCGGGCGCGGGTACATTTGGGCGCCAGTAGCGAATATTTATATTCAAAAACATATTTTTAATATTACAATGAATTATTTGTTAATTCTTTAGAATATTTCCCAATTCGACAATATTAGCATGTGAATAAATTCTAACAATTCTAAAATTCTACATTAATCTAAAGGCTGAATTTGGATTATTAGAAACAGTAAATAATGTTTTGAAGAAATGAAATGTCTTTAGTCACCCTTTTAGTTTTCTTTTCAACGATATTTTAATATTACCGTTGGAATTTGGGATGCACTCACAGGATCAGGAGAAGAAATATTAACAGGTAAATGAGGTATTAATTAGATAAATATTCTTTTAAAGAAATGATATGTATTTAATCACCATTCTAAATTTCTTTTTAATGATAATTTATTATTTTGATTGGAATTTGGATGCATTCACAGGATTAAAATAGGGAATTGTACCAGGTAAATGAGGCTTAATTTAGGTAAATTTTCTTTTGAAGAAGTGAGTTGTTTTTAATGACTATTTTTGAGTACCGCCTATTTTTGTAAATATAAATACTGATGATTGAATCAGTGTTAATCAGTGTGTGATCAGTTTTCAAAATGTTAGTTTCGAAACGTGGTAAACCCTTGTATAGTAGCAATGGCTACTGCTATGTTTTTGACAAACTAAGTGCTTGTGGAACAAAAAAATTTTGGCGCTGTGAATTTAAAAATGAAGGTTGTAAATCCAGAATTCATACCATAGATGATATCATTGTGAATGAAATACATAGCCATTCACATGACAGTAATCCGGCGAACATAGAGAAAAGGGTGGTTTGCGATGCAATGAAAACTCGTGCTGCCGAAACGATGGAACCAACGTCGCAAATTATAAACTTTTGTCTGAATGAAGCCAATTTGTCGCAAGCAGCACAGGCCAATCTACCCAAATCAAATGTGTTAAAAAAGATGATTCGCAGGAAAAGAAACGATGTTTTAGTTGCACCACCAATTCCATTACGAATCGAAGATTTGATTATTCCTGAAAGCTTTCAGTTTTATGATGTACGTGGAAGATTAGAGAAGTTTTTGCTGGCCGACAGCGGAGCAGAACCACAACGAATACTGGTATTTGGCCGAGAAAAAAATATAGATGAGGTAAGCGTTTTCCTAAATAAATAATTATACTTTTAATATATTTTAACATTAATTATATTTGTTTACAGATTTTGCTTCCATCCGACCACTGGTTCATCGATGGAACATTTTCCATTGCACCACCATTGTTCTATCAAGTATATGTAATAATGGGTAAAAGATGGGGTGGAGTGCATCCCGCAGTTTATGCACTTCTCCCAAACAAACAGTCAGTAACATATACGAAACTTATTGATCTTTTAAAAAGCCTTAAACCTAACCTACACCCGAGAAAAATCTCTTGCGATTTCGAATTGGCAGCCATCAATGCTTTCAAGGCAGCTTTTCCGGATGTGGAAATAATGGGATGTTTCTTCCATTTGGTGAAAAACATGCGCAAGCATTTGGGAGAGTTGCATCTTCTGGGAAGATACAACACAGACGCTGATTTTGCGCTTAAGGCGCGGATGATAACATCGTTAGCATTTTTGCCGACGAACCATTTGGACGAAGCTATAGACGAATTGTCAAATGTATTGCCTCAGGAGCTAGAGCCGCTTTTGCAGTGGTTTGAGGACTCTTATATAGGACGTCCAAATAGGAGAGGAAATGGTCGCCGACAAGCGATATTTCCTCCAGAGGTGTGGTCAGTACACAATAGAGTCCTGACAAACACGGATAGGACAAATAATCACGCCGAGGCGGCACACAGAAGATTACAAACAGAGCTATCAATGGACCATCCAACCATTTGGAAATTCATTGACAGCCTTAAAACTGTACAACGAGGCAGAGATGTTGCCTATGAACAGTTAGTTGCTGGAAATGAACCATCTCCAAAAAAACGCAAGTATATCCAGGCTGATAGGCGAATAAAATCACTGGTCGAACACTATGTTAACGGTCCAAATCCAAATATCATTCAATTCTTGAGAGGTATTTCAAACAACTATGCGATGGATCCGTAGGATATAGATTTGTATATGGTAGATGTAGGTATATATTTAAAATTGTAAATTTTTGATTAATAATTTTTTTTGTACAATTTTGTAAATTTATAAGTTTTTTATTTTTTCTTTGTACCCTAATAGGCTTGAACTATTTAGGGCTAATTGTAATCAGCTTATGTATTTAATATTATTTAATATATTTATATTTTTGTACTCTCTGAGTATTATTCTCTGGTGCCTTCTTCTTACTCTTTTCAGAGAAATAAAATATAGGCTTTATCGCTACACCCCCGTGGAAAAGTGGTTCCACCAACAAGTAGTCGGCGAAGCACGGGTAGTAACTCAAAAAATAGGAACTCGTAACATAGACGAGACGTACAACCTGCGACATGCGTGATTTTCTCATATTTAATGACTCATCTATCCTATTCAACAATATAAACCCCTTAAGTTCGGCGCCCAAAAGTCTCGCGCCCAACTGTCCAGGCGCCCAAAAGTCCCGCGCCCAACTGGCCGCGCCCTACCGGCCGCGCCCAATCGGCCGCGCCCAAATGTCCTAGACCCGAAATAATAATAGCAAATTTACTGTTGCAATAGAGATTATTATTATTATTTCCGAAAACAACTCGTATGATTTTTAGTCTTCATGACGACCTGATTTCAATATGTGATACTTGCTATTTATCATCATAGGATCTACAATTTAAAAATCGTGTTTTTTGACACTAGACTGCCCTGTAAAAATTTTTTTCAAATGGTCGTGGATCCTTTATTACCGAAACTAAATATCAAGTTTGACATATCGTTAAAATCAGCTTGTCTTGGTGATTCTAAATATATAAAAATATATGTGGTACTTTATTTAAAATAAAAAAGTTTCTGAAAGACATCGGCATTTCTAAATATTCAAAAATATATTTTCCTACAACATCGATATTCCTACGATATTCTAATATTGTAAAATGCTAATTTTAAGTACCCCAATCCTCTAATCTCATTTTTACGACATACCCCGCTGTAAGCCTACTACCTGAAAATTTGCCGAAATAAAGTGACAGGTCTTGCTGTACAAGTTGCCTATTCCCAAAAAAATATTTGGTGAGTACTGAACTCTAGCCTTAAGCCAAAAACGTAAAGCTTGTCGAATGCATACAAAAGCAATTTAAATATTAGAATATAAAGTATCTTACCTCAATTGTAGCATAATAAAACAAACAGTCAAACGAATTAGAAAAAAACCCAAAACAACCAAAATGCCAAATGGCAAAAACGAAACAAACGTAAATCTATTCGGTGATTTCTCGTTTCGGGCGTCGCGTTTCGTGCGGAAATCAAAAACTACCTGAAACCCTCTCGTTTCGGGCGCTTTAAAAATTATGGAAATTATTCCTCTCGTTTCGTGCGTAACCCAATAATCCGATTAGGGTAATTAAGTAATGAGGTAGGTATGTACCTATTATTAATTGTTACGACGATCTTATTACTTGGTGTCCTCCCATTTCGGTACCTACTAAAATTTCTCTTTTTTCCCATTTCAAGACCTGTAAGAACATGCAATTACTACCGATTACTTTAAATCTCTTAATGATGTTTACCTCAATTCCCTTCCAAGTCTCGAAATGATAAGTACGGAAATGGGTAGTACCCTATTACTTACTCCGAAGAGAAGCTTTAATATCAAATGATATACCTACTCAGTAATTCGGAAATTCCCTTATTTTGAATTTCCTATAGCATTAACAACTAATCCATCCAAGATATATTTCAAGGAATTCCAATCAATTTGTAAACTACTTTCAGGATAGTAGGTAAGTATTTAAGGGTAACAATATTTGAATATTCATCATTTTTATGCCATCGCTTCGATTATAAACGTCAGTGCAAATTTTTTAAATCGTCATAATGGAAGTTAAAGTGATTGAAACTAAAAGAGATAAACCTGCAATTTTATATTCAGGATATCGTTTTTCAAAAAAGTGCGTCAACAAGAACCAGACCATGCGCTGGATCTGTACAAATCGGTCGTGTCCAGGAGCCCTTTTGACAACAAAGGACTATAAGGTTCTTCAAGAGAAAAGCCACACGTGTGTCCCGAATGAAGCCAAAAATGATGTAGACCTATGTCTACACAAAGCAAAAAATCGTGCACGGGAGGAGTTGCTGCCAATTCATGAAATCTACCGCCAAGAGCTGATGCAAGTTAAGGACGCTGGACTGGACTTTGTTGTTGAAGTACCAACACTTGGAAACGTCAAAGATAGGTTCTACAGATGCAGACAAAAATCTTTGGGAGTTAAATCTCTACCAAAGAAACGGCAAGAAATAGTCATCCCGGAGCCAATGCAACAACTTGTGCTAATAGACGACGGACAGGAAGATCGAATATTGGCTTTTTGCAGTGATAGGGGACTTTTAAATCAAGGTTCCGAATTTTGGAACATGGACGGGACATTTAAAAGCTGTTGTTCCCTATTCGACCAATTATATACGATACACGTAGATTTGGGAAGCAGTGATGTCACCACCAGAATTGTTCCAGTCATCTATGCTGTTCTACCCGATAGGAAAGAAGTTACGTATAAAAGACTTTTTACATTATTAGAAAAAAGTGCACAATTTAAGCCCGAAAAAGTCCACATTGACTTTGAACGGGCAGCAATAAACGCTCTCAAACAAATTTTCTTAGAAGTGAAAACCAAAGGGTGCAATTTTCACTTCAACCAATGCCATTGGCGAAAAGTGCAAGAGTTAGGTTTAGTTACGGAGTACAGACAAAATACAGCGATTAGGGAACATGTTCGTATGTGTGCAGCCCTGGCACATTTGCCAAAAGAGTATATTCCTGAGGCATGGCTTCTAATAATGGAAACCTCCCCACAGGAAGATGCTCTGGTGAAGTTTAATGATTATTTTGTGGATCAATGGCTTGACGATGACGAATTCCTATGGGTGTGCTACAAGGAGCGACACCGCACAACAAATTCGGTGGAAGGATGGCATCATCGACTAAACAATCGTGTTGGAAATATTTATGAACTTTTTAAAATTCTTGAAGAAGAAATGCGGTACTATGACATTGTTAAACAAAATGAGTTGAATATGAACACTCCAAAGCGTGCAAAAAAGTACAGTGACTTAGATTGCCGAATAAATAAGGGTGTTGATAATTTTTTACAAAATAAAGTTAGCTTAGGCGAAACTTTGCAAAAATTAATGTACATAATTAAATTCGATTAGTTATAATTATTACTTGTGTTTTTTTGTGTTTGATTGTTTGATTTTTTATGTTTTATTGTTTGATTTATGTTATATCTAGTTTTTTGTATTTATAATAAAAAATATCTTATGTATACAAATGTAAGCAAGATTATTAGTTGTTATTTCTCAACCGACCGATCCTATGATAGACTAAAATACATAATATGTAAGATAAAAGTAGATATTCCAAATTACCTGTAAAGTGTAAAACGCACGAAACGAGATATTATTGCAAATAGATTTTATTGCATCATAACGAAAATTTAGTACTACGCCCGAAACACGAATAAATCATTTATTCGATTTATTTTGAAATTTGAAATAAACGACCGCGTCAACTTGTCAAAAACATACTGGACTTCTTCTAGTTCATCCAAATTAGTTGGTGTCATTTTTTTCGTTTAAGTCAAATAGCTCATCTTAAACATAAATAAAAGAAAAAGAAGAACAGTACTGTATAACGAATTTAGATGGCGCTCAAAATCGGGCACCGCAGGGCCTAGACAGGCTTATGAGAAATTTTAGACGTTCATTTAGTTTCGGCACTATTGATAGATGGCGCAACAGTAGTTTATTTTGTGGCGGTTCCTGCTCCACCTGATCCGGTAACGACTCTGCCGCTAGCCCCGAGAGGGCGTGTGAGTCGCCGAAAACAGCTGTTGACAGTTCGTACTGAATGTTAGAAAAAAGAAGATCCGAAGTCAACTATCATCTGTCAACCAGAGCCAAAAAAGAACCGCTCAATGCTCAACTCATGATTTTTCTTGTTTATTCCAATAATAATTACGTGTTTTTCTTGTGGATACAACAATAAAGTTTGTACATCGTTAAAAGCAGTTTTATGGGACCCCTGTAAACCCATAATTGGTGACCCCGAAAGAACTTAGAAACTCTAAAATACGTGTTGACCTGTGACGTGCCACGTGCTACAAACAATACAAAACTATAACAATTTCGTGCAATAGTGTGCATCGTGTGCCGGTCAATTGGCCCACTCCAGCCGCTTCGTACTGCAAACAAGAACTTATATACCTTTTTTTATTTTTGTCTCGAACAACTAAACTTATACGCAAATTTACAGATTCGAGTGAAACAATAATTATGTCTCGCGAACAACAAGCAGATCCTGTTCCGGAGGATGACTGCCCGTTTCTTCCTGCCTCAAACACAAACCCGGGAGAGCAAGCACAAGGTCACAATCAAAGCTTAATAGGCGAACCACTACTTTTGAGTTCGTACGTACCTTCTATGAATGTCGACGCTGTAGCTACCTGCAGACTGCCTCCTTTTTGGAAGAATCATCCTAACATGTGGTTTATACAAATTGAAGCACAATTTCAATGCAACAAAATCATTTCGGACGGTGCTAAATATAATCAGCTTATCACGGCGTTAGATGCTGAGACGATGATAGAGGTATCGGATGTTTTAAGGAATCCTCCCAGGACGAACAAATACGATCATTTAAAATCTGAAATCATCAACAGATTCACCGATTCAGCTGATCGACAGCTGCATAAAGCTTTAACAGAATTGCAACTCGGAGATAAGAAACCGAGCCAGCTTCTTCGACAAATGACAGCCTTGGCGGGTGACCGAGCAACTGAAGACGTACTACGCGTGCGTTGGTTGGCATTGCTTCCCCCAAGCACTCAAAAACTTTTAAAAATCCTTCGTTCGACAACGCTGGACGAGCAAGCCAGATTCGCAGATGAGCTATTGGAAACTCAATCAGGTTCTTATGTAATGTCTACCAGCAGGGCCGATAATCGATCATATTCACCCAGCAATGGATTTACAACTTCAATTTTGAACAATCTAGCTCAGGACATGGCGGCGATTAAACTCTCATTATCGGAGCTCATTTCGCTAACCAAAGAACGTGCTGACTTTCGGAATCAAAGAGGCCGCAGTTACAGCCGTGCAAGCTCCAGACCTGCATCACCAGCTCCCAGTCGTATATGCTATTATCACCGCAGATTCAAGGAGAGAGCCAACATGTGTACACAACCGTGCTCCTTCGTACCGCAACCTCAGCCGGAAAACTAAAAAAGCTGTCGTCAATTCAGGCGGTTGGCGACAGCAATAACAACATCCTGAAACAGGAACACCGTCTTCACCTCCACGATAAAAAAACGAATATGAGATTTCTTATTGATTCTGGGTCGGTGATATCATTGGTTCCAAAATCATCTTTTAATACAAGGCTAAAGCAGGATGACGTTCTTCTGTACGCTGCAAATGGTACAACGATTCATACTTACGGTCAAAAAACATTAACTCTTGACTTCGGTTTACGACGGGCATTCAAATGGTCCTTCATTATCGCTGACGTGCAATCTGCCATCATTGGTGCGGATTTCCTCACTTATCATGCCTTACTCTTGGACTTGAAGGGTGGTCGACTCATAGACCCGATCACCTCTTTCACCACAAAGGGCCAAATTTTCCAGGCAGCAGTACATAGTGTTTCGACAATCGACCAAATTAATTCCTCTTCTGTGGAATACAAACCTTACACAGATTTACTGAACGACTACATCGATATAACTAGACCTAACGCTGCACCCACCACCTGCGCAGATAGCTCTGTGGCTCATCATATCGTCACAAAAGGACCACCAGTTTTTGAAAGATTCCGCAGGCTAACTGGCGACAAACTAAAAATAGCGAGAGAAGACCTCGACATGTTACTACTCCATGGAATTATCCGTCCCTCCAGTAGCCAGTGGGCCAGCCCGATTCATATGGTACCAAAGAAACTTGGCGGCTGGCGTACCACCGGGGATTATAGAAGCTTAAACTCACTTACTGTTCCAGACCGCTACCCAGTTCCACACTGCGAGGATATTCTTCAGCGACTCCATGGCTCCAAGATCTTCTCCACTATTGATTTGGTGCGGGCTTACTATCAAATACCTGTGAACCCAGACGACGTACCGAAAACCGCCGTAACAACCCCATTTGGACTTTTTGAATTCCTGGGGATGCCGATGGGTCTCCGTAACGCCACACAAACCTTTCAGAGGCATATGGATAACCTTTTTAGGGGTTTGGATTTCGTGGGTTGCTATATTGATGACTTGATAGTGCATTCCGTTTCGCATGAGGATCATCTCAAACACCTTTCTATCGTTTTTTCTATTCTACGAGCAAACAGACTGACCATCAACCCGTCAAAATGCCAATTTGGCAGGACAGAGGTGGCATACCTGGGTCATACGGTGAGCAAAGACGGTTTCCGCCCACCGGAGGAGAGAATCCGGGCCATTGTTGATTTCCCAAAACCTGCGACCGTCAATGACCTACGCCGTTTCCTTGGACTGATGAACTATTATCGCAAGTCTATCAAGGGGGCTGCGAAACTCCAGGCCCCGCTAACCAATTTTTTGAGTGACGCCAAAAAGAAAGACAAACGCCCGATCCCTTGGACAGGAGAGGCCGAGGAAGCTCTAGAGGCTTGCAAGCGTGGCATCATAGAGGCCGTAAGAATTCCATTTTTGGCACCAAACTCGCCTTTGATGCTTAAGACGGATGCGTCTGACACGGCAATTGGTGCAGCCGTTGAACAACTTCAGGACGGAGAGTGGTTACCAATAGCCTTCTTTTCGAGAAAACTTAGCCAGACAGAAACTCGCTATAGCACCTATGACAGGGAGTTGCTGGCAATATTTGCCTCCATCAAATTCTTCCGCTATATACTTGAAGGTAGGTCTTTTGTCATTCAAACGGACCACAAACCGCTGACCTACGCATTTTTACAACGCGCTGATAAAGCCTCCCCGCGACAGCTCAGACAATTAGACTACATTTCGCAATTCACGACTGAAATTATTTACACTAAGGGAGAAGAAAATGTAGTAGCCGACGCGCTTTCTCGAATTAATGTAATAAATATGCCCACAAAGCTAGATGCCGAAACAATAGCCAACGCTCAACGGAACGATGACCAGTTAGCCGATCTGCTGGAAAACACGTCGCTTACCTTACAGAAACTGACAATTGATGGTCACACTATACTGTGCGACGTTTCCAGTGGCCGCATTCGTCCATTTATTCCGTCCAACCTCAGGCAGGAAGCCTTTAAAACCGTTCACGATTCATCTCACCCAAGTGGCAGATCTACGGTCAAACAAATCAGAGAGAGGTACGTCTGGCCAGGAATTAAAAAGGACACTCTTCTCTGGGCTAGGCAATGCATAGCCTGCCAACGTTCGAAAGTACATCGCCATAACCGCACTATCCCAATGCACATCGACGTACCAGATAATCGCTTCGATCATGTTCATCTTGACTTGATCGAACTACCGACCGTCGGAGGCCTACGTTACTGTTTAACCATGATAGATCGTTTCAGTAGATGGCCTGCTGCTGTTCCTCTCGCTAACATATCCGCCGACACTGTAGCTTCAGCTTTTTACAACCAATGGGTTTGTCAATATGGAACTCCGCTCACAATCACCACAGATCAAGGGACCCAATTTGAATCCGCACTTTTCAGGGCCCTTGCCAAGTTAATTGGAGCAAACAGAATTCATACGTCGCCTTATCATCCGCAAGCAAATGGCTTAATTGAACGCTGGCACCGTGCGCTAAAAGCTGCTCTAATGTGTAATTCTCAAACGCCGTGGCCAGACCTTCTGCCAACCGCTCTCCTGGGACTGCGTACAGCTTATAAAGAAGACCTCAAGGCTTCTCCAGCGGAGATGCTATTCGGTGCCCCATTACGTATACCGGGCGAATTTTTTATTTCGGAGGAAACCGAAGCGGACCCACAGTTCTTTTTAGAAAAATTTCGAGAACACATTCGAACCTTAAGACCCACCCCGACAGCCCACCACACGAAGTCCAGACTGTTCATTCTAAAGGACCTGAATACCTGCAGCCACGTCTTCAGAAAAATCGAGGCTGTTAGAAAGCCTCTTGAACACCCCTATTCAGGCCCGCATGAGATCATCAAGCGTCTAAACGACAAAGTATTTATCATCCGCATTAAGGGGGAGGATAAAGCAATTTCTACCAGTCTACTGAAGCCCGCCTACATTACCAAGACTGATGACAACTCCAACCGATCAGACGAGCAAATCACTCCGCAGATCAACCCCACCACGGATATCGACAGGCCAACGAGAACATACGCCCGTGCCAAGAAGGTTTCGTTCCTTACTCCTTCGCAACCTCCTTCGCCGTCTTCTTCGCAGCCTCCTTCGCCGTCTTCTTCGCAAGCTCCCTCGCAAGTCACTGGAGGGGGAGTGGATGTGGCGGTTCCTGCTCCACCTGATCCGGTAACGACTCTGCCGCTAGCCCCGAGAGGGCGTGTGAGTCGCCGAAAACAGCTGTTGACAGTTCGTACTGAATGTTAGAAAAAAGAAGATCCGAAGTCAACTATCATCTGTCAACCAGAGCCAAAAAAGAACCGCTCAATGCTCAACTCATGATTTTTCTTGTTTATTCCAATAATAATTACGTGTTTTTCTTGTGGATACAACAATAAAGTTTGTACATCGTTAAAAGCAGTTTTATGGGACCCCTGTAAACCCATAATTTCAGGCCAGTGCAAGCAACCCGCTCAACGCCGTATTTCAAAAACAATAATGGCGTCTTGTATTGATTCGCATCGATTCTGCATATTTTCTCTTGTAGTGCAAGATGAAGTTAAAACCGAAAAGTTTTTTTTTCATTTATTTCGTTTGTTTTCGAGTGAGTTTAAAGGGCATTGTTATTGCCTGTAAGTTGTATAAGTTTTGTGTATAGTAGTGTTAGTGAATTGTTAGTGAAGAATTGTGTAAAGTTAAGGTTAAATCTTTTGTTCTATTGCTTGTTTTTATAGCGCGTAGTGAATTTTTCTGGTTCCGCCGTAATATTTTAGTTTATTTAGCGATTTTATTTAAATTTAATGAATTTTGCCATTTTTTTCAATATATTTTTAAGTAGAAGTGTTTGTGTTTACTTATTTTATGAAAGTAGTTTCTTTTTATATTATCCAATTTCTTGTTAAACTTGTACAATTTATTTGACTATCTATATCAAAATTCTATACATTTTATAATAATGTAACAAATTGTACAAGTTCTACAAGAAATTGGATAATATTAACAGTCAGAAAAAAATCGAATAAAAAAGCTATATTACTAATTTTAGTGTAGAGTTCTACATGATATCCCCTTTTACTAGGCAACACTCATTAATTTAGTACAGCTACTATTCTCAGAGTGCGCTGTAGAACGTCTACGAGATTCTCACGGATATGTCCCTTTTTGTTTATGTATGTTCTGTGGGGCACCGATTATTTCAAGTATAAGTGCTCACCACAGATAACCTACACTATAGATGGTAAACTGAATTTTTTTACTAACGCCACCTGTGACGCGCGTCTATACATTAAATGCAGAATACTAATTGTACTTACAGTGTTCTGCAATTGGCGCCAAAATTTAAAAATCTTGTGTACACAATTATTACTTTAAATAAGGATTTCATAATAAATTTAGAGGGAAACCTTTTTAACTGCAATAAACATTTTACTTTATAAATGTAGTTAGTGTAAAATGAGTAGGTCAGTTAAAAATAATTCCTCTAAATTTATTATGAAATTGTAGATTTGGAGTAGGAAAAATAAAAGAAACAACTTTCAATAGCTATATTGAATAGGTATATTTTATATAAATATATATGTATAAATAGGTAAATAAATATAATATAAATATAAGTATAAGTAGGTAAAAAAGTAAATAAATATAATAGAAATATAAGTATAAGTATATGTATTTTAAAATGGTCTAATTTCTCTTTATTTTTGGTATTTTTTTTGATATTTTTCATGGGCCCTTTTAAATAATTCGTTACTACCAATTAATCTTAAATCTGTACCATTTAAAACTCTGTTAATTAACTTTATGTAGTCGAAAACTACAATGTTTATAATTATATTTAATAATTCGTCATGTTTTTTTTTGTAGAATGCACGTCACATAGAAGAAACTGAAAATTTTGATTATTTAATTCCTCCAAAATGATTTTTTTCAACCCATATTTATTAATTACCGAAGGTAATATTCCCAAAATAAAATTAGTGGTTTTATGTATATTATAAGAGAAAAGAAAATCGGGGTGAATAAGGGCGCATCCCTCATATTCCCTTGACTTTAAATGCTCCGGTAATGGCTCAGTGGAGGATAAATACTGGTAACAGGTGTCACAAGAAAATCGACAAAATTTTTTTTAAATTGCCCCAGCGACGTAATCTGTTGCAAAATCACTGGATAATGCCTTTTGTACATTCGTGATTTTAATTGCCCCTTCTACCTCTGGAAGCTGGACAGTCTCCTGTTGTAGTACAAACCGTTTTAGGCTGCTTAATGGTCCGTCTGACAGATCCTCCTCACAATTAGACCCCACACTGTGTGTTGACGAAAAACGACTTACCAATAGTGATTTAAAGGCATTAATAAACGAAGAACAATTTGTATTAGCCACTGCATGACTTCGTATCTGAGAAAAAAAAAATTCCAAAGGATCTTGGTTAAAAGATCTTGTAGAAAAAAATCCAATGGTGGAAGCAATTTTTTCTCTAGATAAATGAAGCCATGCACGGTTGAAATCCAGTTTCTAACAGAAGGGAAAGTTGGGATTCTAGGAGTCGAAACGGCAGTGGAAGAAGTAGACTTGGCGAGATAGATCATGGATTGTAGAATATGAATTGCGGATGTCCAAAAGGAGAGATGATTAGACGTTTTCGTCACCACAGCGTGTAGAGGTTTGCCAGGAGGAGGTTCTCTTCTGGTACCATTAACACTGTCAAACAGTTGGTCGAAAAATAGGAGCAGGTCCGCAGTGTCCATTGCTTTGGGACTGAGGTAGTCGGGATCGGACAGTGGCAAATTCAGTCTCTTGCTGATCCTTGCTCTATGGTGCATATCAGAGCCTAACGTGTGGCTAAAAATTTGTGAAGCCATCTTCACTTTCATTTTCCGGATTTTTCCAAGCAACACATGTTCGTCGGTTAATTTGGTACACTGCACATAAGCTCCCTGTTGCCGGTCTAACACGTAATATTGTAAAATATGGTCCCAAGAAGCCACCTTTTCAACCCCATCTACTTTAAAGTGAAGGTCCTTTGTTAAAAGGCCGTTCCTGACACCTTTTAGTAGATGAGGAGGATCGTACAAATGAACAATTTCCAAAATATTATTATCCGTTCACAAAATCCGAAAAAAACTGGCTGCCCAGTACATCAGTATACATTTTTTATCTTCGCTAACAAGTTTATTAACAGAGTTTTTGAGGTGATTAAAAATTGATGGGTTAATACCAGTTAAAAAAAGGCACATTATTTAAAATGTTTGTTAATGTTTTGCGCGAAGGTAAACAAAAAATTTAGACAAAAACCTGTATGTCCGGGGACTATGTTTATACAGGGACAACGCAAATACGTTATCCTTTAACTTAAACCTTCGTCCCTGAGGCTTGCACTGTAGATTTTTCATATTAGAAGCAAAGAAGTTCAAAGATACACCATTAGCGTTGTTAATTGTATCTAAAAAATCTCTGTTTTCTTCTATCAATGCTACAAAGTTTGATGTTCCAGTGTTAGGTTTATCAAACTGCTGTATTTGCATTGTTCTTTCTCGCAGTGCAGCGCTTTGATGTTCAATTTGTTCTCTTGGTCCTATGAATGAAAACAAAACATTTATGAGTGAACTTTGTAGCATTTCTTTATTTCTATAACTTCCTGTAACAATAAAATCCTCTCATTTAACAATTAAATTGTAATTAAATTGTGATTTAAATTTTTCTGAACGGAAATTTTGAATAAAATTGAATTTGTGAGATACCTACACATTTTAGATAAGCATTCGAATATTTTATAAAAAGAATATATGCATAGGTTTTTATCCATTAAAATTAGGTATGATAAAATAATAAACGTAGTACGGATAACGGAATTCCTTGGGTCATCAATACGTGAAGTGGAAGGCTGTTGTTCATCCCATTGTATGAAGCTGACTCCCAAATCTGTGGCAGACTGGCTGTCTGCTGTTTCTCGAAAACTGTAAATAATAAATAAATTTAATTTATAAAAATATTAGATTTGCATCATATAGATGTACAAAACATGTAACACCATATAATAGTACCTGATGTAGTTCTGCTGTACGTTTTTTGTGGCGTTATCACTCTTCCTATGGAAGAATACTCGCAACTCGTAAACGGCATCTCGTACTTTGCTAGAAATATCATTCAATTTAGTATAAAATTACGTACATAATATAATTATATGTACATACGTACAAAGGTCGACAGCAAAAAAACACCCCCTTGAGCGACGTTCCTTATTCAGCGCGCCCTACCACTTGATTTGATGGCCCGCGTCTTGAGAGCGCACTGTAAAGCTGGCAACATTGCTTGTTATGGTCATTCAAATTCGAAACTCGCGAGGAGCGGGTCGTCGGTTTATTTCTTGGTGTCCTATTAAAAACTATCGGTTATCCGTTTTTCTACCTACACCTTCGATGCGGTATAATAGATAATATCGTTTAACGTGCTTAAATACATATTAATATACATACTACATATATCATGATAAACAAAACAAGACGATTTATCAATGGTTTTCAAACAATTTATTTCTTTACGGGTATAAAAAAACAAAAACTTAACATTAACTCTTGCACATAATTTCTAAATTCATAAAATTTTTCAAATTTTGTTTTGCCCGACATTGAATACCTGTTTGAAGAGTTTGGTACGCATTTTGTAATTATTCTACGTATCTCGAAGGTGTATTGTGTCCCATTACAATAAACACTAGATTGATTTTTAATAGATAAATAGAATCCATATTGGCAAAAAAAGGAGAGAATGGTCCAAATCGATAACAATTAGCGATAACATCGATAACATTTAATTACAGTCTATTTAATTTACTTTACCATATTTCAGCATAGTAGGCTTGAAAACTAAAATGAAAATGAGTTGTTAAATGATTTTTGTTGTTTTTGTTGACTCCAGTGATGATTTTAATAGAAAAGTCTGTTTCACATAATTGTGTTTTTAGTGAGAGACACAGAATATTTAAATTATTAATATTAAAAATTAACAATGAAACATAAATAAGGGTAATATTCAAAATTTCGAAATTATAAGTAAAAAGACAGAAAATTATATTAATGAACATTTATTTATTTCTTCTGCAGAAAACAATTTTACAGTTTATGAAGCAATATTATAATAACTAATATGAACACGTTACATCTGCAATTTTTGCAATATTCTTTTCTTTGCCAACCATTAAAGGACGTATTTAGGACGGATGAGAGTATACAGTGTATCCGTATTTTGTAATATTTATCTCTCATAATTTTTTCTTTTCTATAGAAAACCAAATAAATAGTAAATAATGACTTACCTGATACTTAAAAAGATAACAAAGTAACAAGAACAAAATACAGTCAATTAATACACGCAAAACAAATCACACAAAATCGAAGCTCCAAAACCAAAAAGACACAAGTAAATAACGACTGAATAATTTCAGAAAATGGAAACAGAAAGAAAAATTTAAGTGGTGGGATATGCATCTAGAATGAAATGAAGGGTGGAAAATGTGCTAACCAATGATGTAAGAGTACACCAACTCAAAATATCTTGTTGGATTTTCCAAGTATTATCAAAAAAAGGACAGGCAATTTTCGTTTCAGCTAATTCCGCTTATTTATAATATCCATTGAATTCGTAGGTAAACCCGAGCTTGAGTAATATGCATATTATATTATTACTATTTTCAGAAAACCCATTCCGTGAAAAACGGAAACACCTGAAAATGATTAGTCTAAATGGGCAAACTTTATTCAAATATTATTCTTGTTAGGAGGCTTAAATTTACATAATAAGATTATGTAAATGTCCTTTAAATATCGTATCTGCTTTAATAGGTACTGATTGAGTTTTTGCAGGTGAGGCAATTGTAATAAATTTAAGAGAATTTTCCAAGTAATGCATCATACCCCTACCTGATTCGTTGCCTGTACACTCCCCCAACTTGGCCACACCAATTTAACGAATTTTTAATTTAGCACACCAATTTTTAATTAATTACAATTTGTATAATGTATCTTCTGCCTTTCATAAAAATTAGATACAACTATACATATAATATTAGCTGAAACGTTTTTTTTTTTTTTTTCATACCTGTATTAATTAAGTAGTATATATTTAAATACTTTACAAAAGTATTTGATTTTGTAATTAATAGTATATGTATTATTCGACGAGCATCTTATGGTAGCTATTATTCACGAACATAAATAGGGCCACAAACATCAAAATAGGTTATTCCCTTAAAAAATAATAATGACGTCATAACTCGAACAGTGACACCAAAAAAGTTCACCAAAGCGAGAAATAACTCAGTTACTTCAAAAATAGTTAAAAAAATATTCTTCACAAAACTGAGTCACTAATTACAATTTATAAAAAAGAGTAGGTATTATTATACAATTTCGTCAGACAATTGCAAGAACTATAAATGGACTATGAAAATTCACTATAGTTTCATTTAGTACAATGTCTAGACATTATGTCTTTATTAACAGAAATATCATAGAAAATACATTTAACCGTTTTTCCAAAATATCTAAATAACTTAAAAACGGTGCATTTTTGGCATATGGTAAAATTAGCAAATTCTATTGAAAAAATTAACAGAAGTCAAAAATGGTACTTTCCATTTAAAATAACGAAGTTGACATGTTGACATCTACTTCCGGTGTAACCGGAGCTCCTAAATGTTCTAATTTACTGTGAGAAATAGTGTAGGTGATGCCGTCTTTATCATACCTCAAAATTGATAACTTGCTTATGATTTAATAGGATTTATTTTTGATCATTCTCTTTTTTTTGACAATATGGATTTTATGGATCTATTAAAAATCAATTTAGTGTTTATTGTAATGGGACACAATACAAATAACCTGCTGCCAGCCGAAATTATCGAAATAACATCGAGTTTAATAAAAGAATTATTTTATTTATAAACTATATAAACTATATAGTATATACTATATCGATATATGTATAGTATGTATAATTATTTATATATTAATATTTAAGCACGTTAAACGATATAATAGATAATACTATTATACCGCATCGAAGGTGTAGGTAGAAAAACGGATAACCGATAGTTTTTAATAGGACACCAAGAAATAAACCGACGACCCGCTCCTCGCGAGTTTCGAATTTGAATGACCATAACAAGCAATGTTGCCAGCTTTACAGTGCGCTCTCAAGACGCGGGCCATCAAATCAAGTGGTAGGGCGCGTTGAATAAGGAACGTCGCTCGAGGGGGTGTTTTTTTGCTGTCGACCTTTGTACATAATTGTATTACATTATGTACGTATATATGTATTTATGTTTATCTTTTTTTCCGGGGTATGAAATCCTGTAGAAGCCTGTATATCAAAATAAAAGTTATCTCCTGCCTCCCCGGTCGCAGTGTAATCTAAATTACATCATAAAAGTAGATTACATTATTAAATACAACGAAACAAATACATACTTGGCAAAAACAAAGAAGGTAAAGCTTCTTTCTTCAGTTTTTTCTGTCCATACTCCAAAAAACATTTTTCGTTAAAATGTTTTGGACAGATTTTAGCATTTTCTTTTTCTGCTATTGGCATGTCTTCATTGCCACTTCTTTGTAGCCAAAGAAAAGCCTGATTTTCATTCTTGGGCAAGCAATGCCTAAAGCAAAGAAATTTGTTTAAGAACAATTCATCTCAATTTAAATGATTATTACAATGATTTGTATTTGGATTATTACGTTTGTGACATTTGACAGATTTGACATTTGTTTGGATGTTCGTATTGTCGTATTGTTGTTTACAATACGATTAATATTTCAATTATTAATTTATGTGCCATTGGTTTGAACAAGTATGAACCCAATATTTGTGCATTTTGTACAGGAGGTGGAAGAACAAGAGCGACAAAATGAATTACGTTTGGAGAGGATAATTTTGCGAGACGAACAGAATGCTTTCGGTATTAATTCTCTTATCTATGGTATTAATCATGAAAATGTGTTAACTTACCCATGTTAAATTTTTAAAATATCTTTATAAGTATCTAATATAAAACATAACCTCAGTCTCAGTTTCACATAAAACATAAACAAACAACAGCGATTTGCGCCGACAAAGATAAAAGTAAAATTTATCGTGCGTTAGAAAAAGACAAGAGTAATAGAAAATGAATAGCAAGACCTAAAACGGTCTTTCTATTCTTCTCTACCGAACGAAGTTTTCGTGCGACACGACCGCTACCGAAGTAGCTTACAGAATATGGTTTGGCGGTGGAAAGAGATTATAGAAAGAAATTTCCTTTCTATGGTGATACAGAATGCACGCTCTGGTGCTCATCCCCTGAACGACAACTTAAGACATACATCAGACGTCATTTGTCATTATTCAATAATCCGTCGGATTTAATTTGTAACGGACTCGATACAAATTTGTTTTTACCGCCCGGAAAGGGGATTAGGATTAATAGTTACATCCAGGTCAAGTCTAAGAAAGAGTAAGAGGATTAGTACGAAGTTTCCCAAAATGCTTTTTGATCGGTTTTCATTTTATATATTTCAAATAAATAATCCCATTGACATAAAAAATTATAACCTTTATAAATACTATATAATACAAAAAAATGCTGTTAAAAAATAAAACACACTGAACATAAACAATAAATATCAAACGGAAACAAGAAACAAAATAGGGTTAATATTGAAGATTGAAGATGGTCTTCTTTCATCTTATAGCCTTTTTGCATTGGTAAAACAGTGCGCACTGAAAGTGCACTTCGAAGCAAAATTTTTGTTTTTTTTGGTGGACTGTGCGTGTGTTTTGATTTTCAAAAGTGTTTTTTGGTGGCCAGATTGCCAATGAAAATCAAAACACTCGCAGAGTGCATCAAATGAAACAAAAATTTTGCTTTGAGTGCACTTTCAGTGCGCACTTTTTTACCAATGGAAAACGCCATAGGAATCATTCAATGGGTCTGTCAATCAGCAATGAAATAGGCCAAATATCTTATCTCTCTTGCACTTACGTTTGCGCAGATTTTAAATGGTTCCACAGATTGCTAGACGATTCGTGCTAAGCGATACGCCCTCTGGCGGATATTGTAAGAACCGAGCTAAGAGCCATTGTGCGGCTATTGTCTTTGTTGTTGTTTATGACAAAACATACTAGTTCAGTTGTGTTTTTTAAGTTTTTGTGTTTGTTGGAGATTTTTAAAATGAACCAATATTGCTGCGTTTCCCAGTGTTCATCCTGGATCAAGCGAAATCCGAATTTAAATTTCCATCTTTTCCCTAAAGCAGGAAAATCGAAGGTTTTTGTGGAAACTAAGCCTGGATTTACTTGGAACTAATTGATAGAAGATTGTTGTGGATATGAACAAAAATCGGAAAAAGTGTATCAAATACGATGAAAGTGTGCTCATTAAATTTTCTCGAAAGTGATTTATTACAGAAAGGTAAGTGTATTATGATCCAAATCCATTTTATACCATTCTTTTCTTTTTAGTTAAAGTAAAACGGAGAACATTAAATTCATTTGCTGTGCCGTCCCAAAATCTCCCAAGGGTTAAGTGATCCATCCCCAGGACCAAATTCAGAGAAAAAAACGAGAAAAGCGCCCAACAAAAGTGGGTCTAACCTGTGAACCAATGGATATAAATATTGAGGATCAACAGGAGGAAATTTATTAATTAATATAGATTTTCAGAACCAAGAAGCAACAGAAGCATTACTAAATGTATTTGAAATATTTAATTTTTAATTTGTTTAGCTTTGTTTCTAAAAATAAAAAGTATTTTTTAAAAAAGGGTTATGGTTTCTGCAATTTATTTTGTCGCTAAACTGACACTATCAACTAGATCAACGCAAGGGAAAAAGTTATGCCACTTTTAAATTCCTAAGTTATGACTTCGGGATATCCATTTTTTCAACGTATTTCACTGCAAAACACTTAAATTATTGGAAATAAACATTAAACTGCAATTAAAAATGCCTATTATTCAATTACCTATACAATATTACATAAATAGCATGATTTTTTTGCACAAATTGAATCTCGTAACAATATAACCTAAAAGTTAACAAGTAAAAATATAAAGAATAAAGAGAAAACATTGACAATTGACAGAAGATTCTGCGATGTTGCCGTACTCTAGCGGGTGTAAATGATAACATTAGATGTCAAATCGAATTTTAAATTCGAATTTGCCGTTTGCAGTTTTTTTAAAAACTTATCGTTTTTATTTATCGTATAGTATTTTCATCGATCCATCGTTTCAATCGTTTGTTTTCATCGTATTTTCATCGTTCATTGATTTTTACCGTTCCAGTTTTTCGTTTGGTTTTTATTTTAAGTTTATACTGAAACGCCGTAATTTTATAGGAAAACACTTTATTATCACAACACCAATAATCGCCATTATAATAGGTCGCCGATATTCGCCGTTCGCCGAATTGTAGTTCGCCACGCCAACGCCGGCTTGACACTGTCCTCCCTACCTCCCCTTGCCTAGCGCGCTTACTCGCCTTAAGCTGCCTTCGCCGGGTCGTTAGACGTCACACACTAGACGAATCATATTCCGCAAATTTCTTTGTCAGTTCATTCGGCCATCCTGCAAAATTAAATGTCCTCATTAATTTATCAAAACCTCGCCCATGCATTCGCCTATGCATTTGCCCGCCTAAATCGTTAAGTTCGCCTGCTTAAAATAGTCGCCCAAAATACACAGTACATTCGCCTAGTTCGCCTTGTCAAAATTCGTCAAGTGTGTCGAGTTATTTCGCCTGAAACTCTCGCGTAGTACGCCTAATATATTCGCCAAATTCGTCTCGCCAAGTTCAGTACTTTCAACGAATCGACCGCCATGATCGTTTTACACCGTTTGTACTCTTTAACGCCTTTTATCGCCTCGACGACATATCGATCATTCGCCAGATATTTTCGCACTCCATATGGTCCATCAAATTTGTTAACCAATTTGCCGCCAACGCCGACGCCCCTTTTTCGATAGTCGCCTCCCGCCAGAATACCAAATCACCTGGATTGTATTTGTTCGCCATTTTACACCTTCATCAAATATCGTTTTCACCCCGTTAGCCGCCTGGTTTACGTTCACCAACGCCATTACTCATCACTCAAACACTTCACTCACTTCACACTCTCACTCATCTGATCATTCACGCACTCACTATCGATAAGACTCGACCGACGCCGCTCGGGAATCTCATCGACATCGCACACCATTCGCTCACCTTAGTTAACGCCAACAATTTTACGTTTTCCGCCAACGTTTTTCGCCAATTCGGAAGTTTCCGCCCAACTTTCCGCCGCATTCGACCCAATCATCGGACATTCTCATTTAGAGTGTAACCTGGCACTTCGCCTTAGTGCATTCGCCTGACTTCGCCTAAGTCTATCCGCCTCGCCCCGCCTGTTACCCTGAAGAGTTCGGTCGTCACCTTGCTCGTTCAGGTGGATGGACTGCTCAGTTGAATCAGCCTGATTCGGGTTTGAATCCGCACGACTCAACATCGAATTCGCCAAGTTCGAATACGCCCAATTCGAATCCGCCAATTTCGAACCCGCCAATTTCGCCAAACGCCTGTTAGAGCATTCAACATCCAATAAGACATTCGCCACGTCTCCTTGACCATCGCCGGTCTGACCACCGCCAGCCTTCGCCGGCCCGCCTGTTAGTGCTGATCAGCTCGCCATTCGCCAAGTCGGTTACTCGTCCGTGATTATGTGAGAATATTGAGTGAGTAGGAGAGAAATGCATGCTAGAGTTGATGGTGTTTTAAAAACCCCAAACAACGTCCAGCAGCTTCTCGATCCATCTCTCTCGCTCTCAATGGTCGCAGTTGACACCTCAACTATCGTCCTATTGGCCTTTCCGCCTGACCATTCGCCATAGGAGTCGCCACAGCATTCACCACACATGCCAAACGCTTTTTCCGACAGAAACGCCTGAACTCTGCAATAGCAAACACCTTGCTCTGGTCAGAGATCAATCGCCGTTATCGCCTATAGTCGCCTTCGCCAAATAGACCTAATAATCGTCATGCGCCATATCGAAAGATATCGCCTGCCGCCTAATGGGATGCAAGAAGCCTTCGCCCCGCCTGTACTTGCCTTTCGAAAACCCACAATTGAGAAATAACGCCACATATTTCTCAACGAAGCGCCACCTTCGAGAAAACTAATAAGTTTCTTCGATTAACGCCAAACGCCATTTAAACGCCAGATACCATTTGACCGCTGGATGACCGATGTCATCACGATGCTTCCACAACAATCCAAATTTCGCCCTGGCCGGAACATACAACCTATCGCTTTTCACCGTTTAGCGATAGAGTCGCCCTTGCTTGAATTTATAATGCGCCTGGACATTCGCCGGTACGTCACCAGTCGCCAACAACCTAACAATCACCTGCGCCTTAGGATCTTGTAATTACACTATTAGAAACCAATCGCCTTCATCCATCTTGACAATGTTAACGCCTATTGTCTTGACAGAAGGGTTTCTGCTTAACGCATCGCCTATACACCTATCGTCGATCGCCTATACGCCATACTCACGCCTGGTCGATGTTGTATTGTAGTGTGGTTTTTGGGACATGAATCTCAAACGTTAGTTTGGCGGGAACAAAAAAAATACGAATTCAAATATTAGAAGTAATATGACCCGTTAATAAGCTCGATGTTGGTGATGCCAGAATTCAACCCATAACTTTTACCACTAACATTCGCAATCCAATTAAAATACAAATAAAAGAAAACAAGCCTTAAATCATAAACAAAATGACGGTTTTATTCGTTTCTTCTTGTAAAAAAAAATAAATCCGGTAACGGTATAACAGTTTCAGCGAATCAAACAAAATGAAAATTCACAACTTCATATGAGGTGAATTAGCCATTTAAGCAACAACAAATGCATTAAATGTCTCGATACATAAAATTAAATAACGTTAAAGTTAAACAACAGCAATTTAACAAATTAAATTAACAACTCAAGAAATGAACGGATGTGAATGAAACTACTATAAGAAAAATTAAGATGTGAGATACAAAAAAAATGAAATTTAAAGTTAACATTAAAAAAAATAAATTAAATTGACAAAATCTGGGTTTTCTTTTCTCATATAAAACAGCAAATTTAAATTAAATACACTTTTTAAGCGGAGAACAAAGGCGGAAAGAAATCCCAAAACCACTAGGTAAAAGTGATAATTTAAAATTTTCGAAAGAAAATGTCGGCCATCATGGAGATGCCACGTGGAAAAGAATTGATATTACCTAATTTTGTCGACCCTGGGATAAACCATCGGGGCGTTTAATACACCAAAGCCGCGCCTTACGGCTCTTCACGTTAAATTCAGCCAGCCATAATTTCGGAATCAAAAATTCAAAAATTAAAAATTAAAACAAATTTACACGTCTTTACCCGACGACGTCTTGAACCGGAATCCCTGTACGGTTCACAAAATTCTCGTTTCTCGAAGAATGACAGATGATGGACGTTCTTTCGGTTTTATGATCGATACTATTGACAATTTTGAGTTGGACGTCTGTCATCCACAATTGATTATTAAATTTTGACACATGACTTTTAATTGACAAGAACAAACTTGTTGTTATAAAATTCAGAATCCTACAATATTATTCAAAGGCAATTTTCCATGAAGTGCAACGTTTTCTTTCGATTACATTAACGGTTTTAAATAAAAATACAATCGGTAAATAATACATTAAATGTTGATATACAAAGAAATGAAATATTAAAGGTCAAAAGGTTACAATAACATAAACAACGGTTTTAGCCTTCTGTATCAGGTAAGTAAATGAAAAGTTTCTAAATTAACAAAAATTATTCATATTATAACTGAAGGAAAATGATTAGGCAATACAGAAATCTAAAAACTCGGTTTTTATAGGTTTAAAATATCACCCTTACAATAGTGGATAAATGAAAAAATAAATATTACGCTACAAATTACCCCCCCCAAAAAAAAACGAACGTAGTGAGTGACAATTTACATAAGCTCGCGCACTAATAAACACAACGCGAACACAAACGGATATTCTTGAATCGAACGGCGATCCAGGCGATTATACCACCGGCTTGAGATGAACAGACGGCCACCTTCCAACATCTTTACCGTTAAGAGTTTGTAGACCGAATTGAGTCGGAGAGAATACTTGGGATATAACGAACGGACCGATATATTTTGGCAAAAATTTTGAAGCGATACCGGAAGCACCTTGGCTTAAAGTAAAATTCCTTCTCCAAACTAAATCACCTTTGGAAAATTTAACAGTACTATGTCGTAGGTTATATTGATGAGACTGGTTGGTTTTAGCTTTGGTGATAGCGTTCAAAGCTTTCTCGAAAACTAAAGCGATATCGTGTTGTAAGGTATTAGCATAATCGTTCGCATCGAAAGGAGCTACTGAAGAAGAAGCGGTAGTGTTGTATAAGCTGAAACACTGACGTAATTCTCGACCAAACATTAATTGGCAAGGGGTAAAATTAGTCGTTTCGGAAACACTGGTGTTAATAGCAAATGTCATAAACTTAAGATGACGATCCCAATTTCTTTGATCATCGTGTACAAATATAGAAAGCGAAGTTTTGATTGTCCTATTTGTTCTTTCGACGAGATTTCCTCTAGGATAATACTTTGGTACATGATGAAGAGACATATTATACTCGATGCATAGATTTTTAAAGTCTTGACTAATAAAAGCTGGTCCATTATCACAGAGCAAAACTTCGGGTGGTCCGTGAACAAGAATAAGATCATTAATGAGAACTTTAGTAACAGCAGCAGTAGTAACGGATCTCATAGGTGAAGCTATAACGAATTTCGTTGCGACATCGGTCATAACGAGAGCAAATTTATTTTGTTGTTTGGATCTAGGTAACGGTCCAATAATGTCTATTGAAACTAAAGACATGGGTTTCAAATTTGGAGGTTTGGTTGACATACTACCGGGTGGTAAAGTGTTTGGGGCTTTAAACTGTTGGCAGATTTTACACCTAACGACGAAAGCTCTTATCATTACAAACATATTAGGCCAATAATATTCCTGACGAATCTTGTTGAAAGTTTTCTTCAGACCTAAATGAGCAGCGGTCGGAGGTTCATGAAATTTTGCAATTAGTGGACGACGAAGTTCAGTGGGAACCGTTAATAACCATTTACAACGATTGAGAATCTTATTATCAATTCGCTTGAATATTAAGTCATCTTCTACCTTAAACGAAGGATAAGCATTAGGAGATGAACGAATTTTCTGGAGTAATCCCAAATACCACGGATCTTTGGTATCTCGTACATCCGGTAAAGTTAGTGCAACAGATAAATAAATTTGATCATCACCAGGTATTGCGTTTTCTTCTGAGTTATATGGAGCTCGAGACAAACAGTCACTGACAGCTAGAGTAGAGCCTTTTTTATGTATGACTTCAAAGTCAAATTGGTCAAGTCTTAAGATCCAACGAGCGAATTTTCCAGTCGGCTTCTTGAGAGTTCTTAGCCATTGTAGAGCGCTATGATCAGTTATAACTTTAAAATGTGTACCATCTACATACGGTTGGAATTTTTCTACGGCAAATAAAATAGCAAGCAATTCCTTATGGGTAGTTGACAAATTACGTTCCGCTTGATTCAACGTACGGGAAGCATAAGCTATAACAGATGATTCACCACCAGATTCCTGTCGAAGTACTGCACCTAAACCAACATTACTCGCGTCGCATTCAATAGAGAAAGGTAAATTAAAATCAGGACACTTCAAGATCGGTGAAGTTGTTAGACAGCGTTTTAAAGTATCGAATGCTTTATCCTGATCGGTGCTCCAGTGCCATGGTTGCTTTTTATGTAACAGGCGAGTAAGAGGTTCAGCGGTATCGGAGAAATTCGGGATAAAACGTTTGAACCATGCGCAAGCTCCAAGAAAAGATCTTACTTGAGTAATTGTTCGAGGTTTCGGGAAGTCAAGAACAGCTGATATTTTATTCGGTGAAGCACGAATAGTTCCTTGTCCAATTATGTGACCCAAAAATTCCAATTCTGGTTGCAAGAATACGGATTTATTCCAGTTGATAACGAGATCAGCTTCTAGGAGTAAACGAAAAACTTCATCCAAAACTTCTAAATGATGAGTAAAGGTAGTTGTTGTGATTACAATATCATCCATATAGACTCTAACAACTTTTTGAACAATTAGAGGTTGGAGAACTATATCAACCAAATGCTGAAAGGTAGCAGGTGCATTGCAAAGACCAAAGGGCATCACTCGATATTGAAATAACCCTTTACCCGGAACATTAAATGCGGTAATCGGTTTACTAGCATCATCCAGAGGTATTTGTAGAAAACCACTCTTTAAATCAATCGTGCTTACTACTCGACTATCTTTTAGCGAATCTAAAACTTCTTGTAAGTAAGGTAACGGATAGGAATTTTTAATCGTATGAGAGTTTACAGCTCGAAAATCAACGCAGACACGACGTTCGCCATTTTTCTTCGGAACTACCACTAAAGGACTCGACCATGGGCTTGTCGAATGTTCAATAAGTCCTTTGCTGAGAAGATCGTCGACTTCTTTATTAATAGCTTCTTGTATAACCGGAGAAACGGGGTAATATCGTTGTTTTATCGGTGGAAGTTGATCTCTTTCTAAATAAATGGTGTGCTTTACAACATTGGTTATTCCTCGACTCATTTTAAATTTTTCTTTCCAATCATCTAGATATCTTCGAGAAAATTGATATTGCTCCTCGGATATTTCGGGATGAGTATTGATTAAAGGTGTTTCTGTATTCTCGTCGGAGTTGACATCGGTTGAACAAAGATGAATTAAAGGAACTCCTTTTCCTTTGATTGAAACTGACGGAGTAGAAAAATCTATGACTAATTTCAAACCACGCATGCCTTCAACTCCAATAACGGCTTCATAGGGAAGTGACGACAAAAAAAAATCTCCAGTCCAGGTTCTTTGGTTTAAATTAACCGGGATTACAGCTTTACCGTCGGTTTGAGTTTGAGTACCATCTGCTAAACGAATAAATCTGTGAATAGGTTGGATCGATATTCCCTTTTTTTCGAGAGCAGGTATTAATTTACTTGGAAGCAAACAATGAGAGGCTCCTGTATCCAAAAGTGCTTCAACTTTGATACCACCAATGGTTAACGGGATAAACAAACGTGCAGACGATTCAAATGACCAGACGGGTCGAATGATGTTAGGTACAATCCAAGAGGCTGCTACAGGAACGGTTTTTTCTGTATTCTGGGATCGATTCCACGATAGACAATCGTCGCTCGGTGCTAAATAAGCTTGACTTCGAAGACATTCGGATAAGCGTTCATTACCATTAGTTTTCAAATGCGTACCATCAGAACAATAATGTGCGGATTCAATAGAAGATGTAAGTTGCAAAAATTGACATCCTGCGGTTATACTAACTTCATTAAATACAAGATTTATAGAATCTATAAAGTCTACGTCATAGTCGTGTCGATAGAGGATCGAATCTAAATAAATTTCTGCCATGGGAAAACTTTTCTTTGCTGCTGACAAGATACGTTGAGCTGGTGCGAAGAAATCAATAGGTGTGGAAGTTTTATCCAGATCATGAGTACCAAAATGTAGAAAAACAATGTTTGGAACAGCTCGAATACTTTCAATTAACTCTGCAGCTTGATTTATTTTACAGTTAGGCCAACTTATGACAGCACTTACATTATCGATACAAAAATGAGTACTTATATGACTAAAAATAGAATCTCCAATAGCTAAAATTTTAATACCATCTAAATCGCTTTCAGTCGGAATTTTCCATATTTCGGAGGGCTTAGCTACCGACAAAACTAACCCTCTGTCGCGTTTTCCGATAAATCTGCAGGGGTCTCATTAAATTCTACTACATTAGCTGCTACGGAATCACAATTTTTCGCAATATGACCAGGCTTCTTACAGCGGAAACAAACATTCGAGGAGGAAGACGAATTTTGGGCTACCGTATGCGACCGTTGAGGAAAGAACGATTGACCTTGGGAATAAGGAACAACAGGTCCAGTTCCAAATAAGGGATCTTTCAAAAGACGTTGCGGGGGCGGTTCGTATTGGCTCGAAAGTGAATGTGCCTCTTCTAATCGTCGACAGCATACAGCTAACTCTTCTAAAGTTTGAAATGTTTTACCAGACACAGTAACATGGTATGACGGATGCAAATTATGTGATGCAATACCGACTAATTCAGATTGTGGGAACGGCGTAGATAGTGAATTATTGACATTGCTAATAACACTTAAGAAATGATCGATTCGCTCACCCGGAGCTTGGGTTCTCAAAAATAGGTCACGACGAAGGAGATGTTCGTAGTCGAATGGAAGGTAAACTTCTCTTAAAGCTTTAGTACATTCTTGCCAAGTTTTAAAACGGTATTGGTTCGCTTCAAACCACGACGCGGAAGAACTATTAAGAAGTGTTGGAAACGCGGTTAACAATTCAGTGTCACCCAATGGGTAAATTCTACGTACAGCACTTATATCGCGGAGGAATATGTCTACGCGCTCATTCGGTCTACCGCCAAACGAAATTTTTCTTTGCTGACATTCCGACAAAAAATGGTGTATGGAGCTTGATACTGAACTCGGAACAGAACTCGATGAAGGCTCGGTTTTTACCGAAGATTGTAAACGTTGCATTAAAGCCGCATGTTGTTGGGATTGACTCTGGGCAAGAGCCAAAATAGCGCTAGCCATCGCATCAAATGAAGAAGTAGACGGAAATACAGGTGGAAACAATGGTGAACTTACTGGTATTTGTCCTACAGATCGAAACTTATCTCTGTCGTTCTCGTCGATGAAGGGTAACTGTTCGTAATCAATGTTGTTCTCAGTAAGGTGGGAGGAAGCCGTCCGTCGAAGCTCGTCCAGTGTGTCCTCGGGTCCAAAGGAAACGTCAAGTCGTCTGAGGAACTCTTGAAGGTTTTCTTTGCGCAAAGAGCGCACATAGGCCGATTTTCCAGGCATTTTTACAAAAAAAAATGTAATGTTTAATACTTCGCAAAAAAAAAATTAAATATAGACTACACAAACAGATAAAAGAAGAACGAATAATAAAATACTATATGAACTTTATATTTTAGCCAAGATAGATGAAACAAAGCAAAGTCAACGCCTGAGTTTCAATGTAGTCCCTGCTCGGGCGCCAAATTTTGTAGTGTGGTTTTTGGGACATGAATCTCAAACGTTAGTTTGGCGGGAACAAAAAAAATACGAATTCAAATATTAGAAGTAATATGACCCGTTAATAAGCTCGATGTTGGTGATGCCAGAATTCAACCCATAACTTTTACCACTAACATTCGCAATCCAATTAAAATACAAATAAAAGAAAACAAGCCTTAAATCATAAACAAAATGACGGTTTTATTCGTTTCTTCTTGTAAAAAAAAAATAAATCCGGTAACGGTATAACAGTTTCAGCGAATCAAACAAAATGAAAATTCACAACTTCATATGAGGTGAATTAGCCATTTAAGCAACAACAAATGCATTAAATGTCACGATACATAAAATTAAATAACGTTAAAGTTAAACAACAGCAATTTAACAAATTAAATTAACAACTCAAGAAATGAACGGATGTGAATGAAACTACTATAAGAAAAATTAAGATGTGAGATACAAAAAAAATGAAATTTAAAGTTAACAATAAAAAAAATAAATTAAATTGACAAAATCTGGGTTTTCTTTTCTCATATAAAACAGCAAATTTAAATTAAATACACTTTTTAAGCGGAGAACAAAGGCGGAAAGAAATCCCAAAACCACTAGGTAAAAGTGATCATTTAAAATTTTCGAAAGAAAATGTCGGCCATCATGGAGATGCCACGTGGAAAAGAATTGATATTACCTAATTTTGTCGACCCTGGGATAAACCATCGGGGCGTTTAATACACCAAAGCCGCGCCTTACGGCTCTTCACGTTAAATTCAGCCAGCCATAATTTCGGAATCAAAAATTAAAAAATTAAAAATTAAAACAAATTTACACGTCTTTACCCGACGACGTCTTGAACCGGAATCCCTGTACGGTTCACAAAATTCTCGTTTCTCGAAGAATGACAGATGATGGACGTTCTTTCGGTTTTATGATCGATACTATTGACAATTTTGAGTTGGACGTCTGTCATCCACAATTGATTATTAAATTTTGACACATGACTTTTAATTGACAAGAACAAACTTGTTGTTATAAAATTCAGAATCCTACAATATTATTCAAAGGCAATTTTCCATGAAGTGCAACGTTTTCTTTCGATTACATTAACGGTTTTAAATAAAAATACAATCGGTAAATAATACATTAAATGTTGATATACAAAGAAATGAAATATTAAAGGTCAAAAGGTTACAATAACATAAACAACGGTTTTAGCCTTCTGTATCAGGTAAGCAAATGAAAAGTTTCTAAATTAACAAAAATTATTCATATTATAACTGAAGGAAAATGATTAGGCAATACAGAAATCTAAAAACTCGGTTTTTATAGGTTTAAAATATCACCCTTACAATAGTGGATAAATGAAAAAATAAATATTACGCTACAGTATCACCATTTTCTACTCCTGAATCACCCGCTATCACCTAGCTCTTCGAAGCACCAATTCCTTTTTGAGCAACGCCGCTCTAACCGTCACAGTCTTTTACTTTAAAGTAAACGCCCACCAGATACACTTGAAATCGCCTGATTTACTTATCCAACCAACAGTGTTCCCAGCTTTCAGCTGTGATAAACCTGCTCCTGCGCCGTAGTCGCCCTACTGAAAATGCTACCGTCCTAAGAGATTATCTATTCGCCGATTGTACTAAGATGCCGGATACGCCCAACTTACTAGCATCTGCGTGAAGTTCAACAGCCGCCTTTCTGTCGTACAGCGCCCAAATTGGTCTGTCTGATAATTACGCTTCTAACACATCAAACGCATATTGTTCGCCCGCCCGTCGTCATTCTACACCCATTGGTCAAACTTGTCAGTGGTTTCGCCAACACCGCAAAGTTTCGAATATTTTCGAAGTAACTCGCCAGCACTAAAAACTGTCTAACACCATGGACATTTTTAGGTTAAGGAAAATCTTACACCGCCAGTATTTTACGTCGCCCAGGTTTAATGCCCGCCACACCGATCTGGTAACCTAAACACCCAACTCTTTGCTGCAAAAACGAGCACATCACCCATTTCAGCTTTACGCCATTTTCTGCACCATATTCTACACCAGCACCAACACCAATTCCAGTAACGCCGTACCTTCATTTTCACTCGCCGTGGGAAGTAGAAGATCATCTATATAAACCAACACCTCATCGTATCGTAAATACAATACCCGCCATAATCCGCTCAAATTCTGAAATCGCCATTCTTTTCGGAACAAGCGCCCATGGGACTCGTACACGCCGATTCGCTTCCTCTTATCACGTCTACCGCCCAGAGATTTGCACCTTTTCTCGAACCGCCATTATCGCAAAACTTAGTACCTGAAAACAAAAACCTGAAACCAAAAACCTGAAACTAAAAACCTGAAACTAAAACCTAAAATCACCATCGCCGTAAATGCACCGCAATATCGCCTATTTCCCCGCCGGTAAAATGCATTATACCCGATGTGATTTTCCTCACTTTGACGCCAGTTCGTTTAATCTATATTTAATATACTTATTTACGAATTTACTATAGCAAAATTATTAACAGGGTGTTCAATAATGCGGTTCTTTTCTTAGCACGTTCAAAGTGTAATAACGTGCTTATTTTACATGGAACACCCTGTATTTTAGTACCCTATAATGTAGAGAATTTAATTTTCTTTTTATCTGTATGAGAGTGTCCTGTACCTTACTCTTCAACTTTTAATGTTATTAATGTATTTTACATATTTTGCCGATTTTTGATAAAAATCTTAAATTATCATAGTGTGCTACTTGTTTTTTGCATTCATTTTGGCCACAAAAGGATTGATTTTGGATTATGAGCTTCTGAAAAAGTGAGCCGAGACAGTATTACAGGTAATGTAAGTAATACCTGCCTCTGGAAAGGGGGTAAATATAGGAATTAGAAGTATAAAAATAGAAGAAATGTCATTTGTCAGTTGTCAATAAGTTAAGTTTTGTTTTTTTGATTTTTAGGGCAGCTTGCACCGATCGTATTTTAAACTTGGATTTCAAATAAGCTAGGCTTTTTAAAATATTTACGCCCGTATGCGCCGTTTATAGAGATAATCTCGTTTTATTAATCTGGTTTATCTACATGTAGGTGTTCTTCATAGACCTATTAACTACTGATTAAGTAGATCTCAAACCATAAAGTTTAATTCATGTTTATTAACGTTCACTTTTTAATATTTATTAAAAACACGCTATTTTTTAAATATAACCTCAAAAAATACCAAAAACCACTGGGTTGTGTCGCTTCGTTCTTCCGTCTCTCTCTGTCTCTGTCAAGTTCTTCTTCTCTTCCTTTTAAGTTTAGCAGTGGCTACTAGGCCATAATACGACACTCTACATCACTTCCCCTCTTTCGAAAGCGACGCAATCAAGGCGTTACAAAACTAAACGATACAAAAACAGAACAAAATACAACAATGAAATACAGAAACACAAGCCTTAACGGCAACAAAAATATTCGCGGGGTCGTCTTACTCTTGTCCCCGGAGCTCTAGAAGAAACAGGTATGGGGCCGGCGTTCATGTCATCCGTGATAACACGGTGATCTAACTCATCCTCATTTATACTCCTATCGTCTAAGTTGTACGAACAGGATTCGACTGATGATGTTGAGTCATTCCGTAAGTGGACCGATGGTTCTACAGGAGCTTCGAAACATGACTCGAATTCGTCTTCCTCTCTCGTTACTATCGTGATAGGTCTAAGGTTATCGATGTGGATTGGGTAAATCCTACCATCTCGAGCCACATCATATGTAATATCACTCCTCATGGCTACTACCTTATGAGGACCCGACCAGACAAGGTCGAATGGATGTCGATCATTACGACTGTCACGTACCATCACGTCATCTCCGACTTCCAACACTATAGGCACTACAACTTCTCTAGATGCGTACCTCCTTTGGTATTTGGTTTGGCTCTCTCGAATCTGTCCATTTAGCTGTCCTATTTTGGGGTTCATATACGTGAGAGTTGTACAAAGGTCAACAACAGAACGGGGATTCTAAAAAAGGTAATGGTGAACGTGGGAGGCATGGGCAGCAGGAAACGGGACATCGTTCGACAAGTGATATACTCCATTCTTTTATACGGGGCACCAATTTGGAAAGATGCTCTAAAAATTAAAAAATATAGATTGCAGTTACTTAAAGCGCAGAGAAGAATACTGCTGAGAATCTGTAGTGCTTACCGTACAGTGTCGCACGAGGCGCTGGCTGTCATTACTGGAAACCCGCCTATAGATGAACTGGTTACCGAAAGAGTGGAGATATATCAAAATGAGTGGAAGGAAAGGTGGAAAAAGGACCTCGCAAGAAAAGGAACGATCGAGAGATGGCAAGAAAAATGGGACGGCTTACAGGATAAGGCTCAATGGACCAAGACCCTCATTCCTAACATCAACGAATGGTATGAGTGTGGGTTTCGGAGCGTTGACTACTACCTTACGCAGTTTCTTTCTGGTCACGGCTGCTTCGAGTCGTACCTGAAAAGAATTGGCAAAACCTAAAACGATAAATGTACCACCTGTGTAGTGACGAAGACTCCGGAACACGTCGTATTCAGCTGCTCCAGATTCGATGAAGATCAGAAGAGGCTGAGGGGTGGCCAACGCTTCGATCGATGCCAAAAGCATTATTGGGCTGATGCTGGAAAGTAAGGCGAAATATAATGCGATTGCCACATGCCTTAAAGGTATAATTGAACGGAAGGAAAAGGAGGATAGAGAGAACGGAGGATAGGACGGACAAACCCTTGCAAGGTTGACGAAAGTCACTAGCTGACGTACCGCCTTGCAAAGGGGGAAGAAAAGGAAGGTGGTTTTAGTGGGTATACAAGGCTTGCTCACCCCGCCTTGGATTCCTCACACTACCGGGGAAGGGAAGAACCTGTACCCGGTGTGCATAAAGCATTTCCACCTGTCAAAAAAAAAGGGTAGGGTAGGGTGGTATCCAAATGGCTGGTACCTGAGTCTTAGGGGTGTTCCGGATTGCCAATGTCCAGGATGCATTAAAACTTTGAGTAACGCCCAAACGGCGCCCATATGCGGCCCATAGTCTTGAAAAGGCTGTTGAAATAGTCCTGAAAAGGACTGTTGAGATAGCCTTGAAAATACTTACCGGCAAATCCTTTCTCCACCTCCTAGTGGTGGACCCTGGTAATGCGTCCTATTGGCTAAGGGAAGAAAACCCTGAAAAAAAAAATAACCCGAAGGAGTAAACCTGCGGAAAAAAATCCCCCCAATCCTAAGGTGTAGCACCATCGCGCCGATGGGATGCATGTCTCAGGGGGTATGGTGAGTCGCTAGCGATGATATAAAAACTTACACAATAAAAACTTACACATGGCTGGGAGCAGCAAGGATGAAGAATTAGTCTTTAGAAAGGGCGGAAACGTGAAGCGAACACCTCCGAGAAAGTTAGTGGAAACAGAGGAGTACAGTACGCCCAAAGGGGAAGTTAACATTACCAGAACCACAGAACATAAAAAAGAACAAACATTTCTAGACGAAATTGTGATAAGCGAAGGGGAAGAAAAAACGGTATTTAAGGGGAAGCAAGGAAAAAGGCAAAGATAACCTGATACACCAGAAGAAGTCAGGAAAAAGGCTAAGGAAGATGATAGGAAAAGGTTCGGTAGATTATATAATAAATTTATCAACGAAATATATCAGTTAAGAACAGTGGTGAAACTGGGGGGATTTCATAACAGAGGGCGTAGAAGAGGAAAAAACGGATATACAGGAACAGAATAAGCAAACAAAAGAAATAGGGATACAGTGTAACATGGACATGAAAGATGAGATAATAGAGAACAATGAGGAACTAACGAGGCAAGTAGAAGAAGCTGGAACAAAATGGGAAGGAATTGACGAAATAATAGATAAGGACATAGCGGTCATCTATGACCTGGGCCAGGAAAGTCACCAATGTAGGATAATGAGCAAACCATACCTGGAATCGGTAATGAAGGAACAGCGAGTGAAAGGAGGAACTATAGCTAGCTTAGTAAGCAGAACATCATTGATAATAGAGGGAGAGGTAACTACCGAACTGGAGAGGGACAAATACACTTACTTCATGCCAATAGATACAATGGGTATGCAAGCGATATATAAGGCGAGTCTCGACCTAAGAAGGGCCATGGAAAGCAAGGAAAGAAGGAAGGTTTCGATAATTATGGATAAACATTTAATAAACGATAAAACTAGGAATATAATAAAAGTGGGGCTTACAGGATCAGATATAGCGGCGATAGTATACGAAATTGGCACAACGATAACAAATGAGGAGGGCTGGAGCTTAGCAAAAAGAAAACAAACTCAGAAAACCCCAGTCAGAACTGGGGAGATTAAAGGTAGGTTACTCGAGCTGTCGGATTAGGGGAAAAATAATTTTTAGTCAACAAGTCAACAAATTTAGTTAACATTTAGTCAACAAATATGTAAAAAATGTGGGGGGATAACCACAATTCTCGGGAATGTAAAAGCGGAAGAGGCATTCTGCTGGACATGCGAAGCACAGGGACACAGAGGTGAAATGAGGGACTCTCCCAGGTATAGGAAAACACTATGGCTAGAAATTAGAAGAGCAAATTACAGCAGACCTAATTAAAAACCGAAACTAGACACTAAGAAGAAAGGATAACGAAACAACCGCGCATAGTTTTAACTCATTTATTAGATCGTAGATTACTCATATAAACCGACGAAAAGATTTACGGGACGCATTGGCTAAACGGCGGTAATGTAAGAGGCCAGGTTAATTCAAAAACTTTGGAATAAAAAACGTTATAAGAGCACATGGCCACGTTATTGTAGAATTTAGGGAAGTATATCTAATCGCTACATTAGAAGTGCTACATATCTCCAAACATCGCTTTAGATGCGTACGAAAGTACTGTCGATAGCATGCTTTATAAAATACAAAAATTGAAATACAAAAAATTAATAATAGCCGGGGACATATACTCAAAAGGTCAGGCATGGGGCTCATCGATAACTGATAAAAGGGGAGAAATATGGACTAAATGGATGGATACCTTGGACATGCATGTACTAAACAATGGAGAGGCAACATTCGTATCACACAAAGAAGGGGAATCTCACATAGACGTGACTTGGTGCTCCAGAAAACTGAAAAAGTACGTCAACCAGTGGTGTATCCTGGACAAGAAGTGTTTACTCAACATAAGCACATCTATTATGATATTTCAAACGACAGAACGGGTACTAGCAAGAATATCGACTGTAGAGCCATGTACAACACAAACAAATTTAAGGACACTATCGGAGAAGTAGACGTAAAAGAAAAAACAACCACACTATTGACACGAGAAATTAGGAAAGCGATGGAAAGATGTAGATTGGAAATAGGAACATATTTAGACCCCTATCGTATTGGTGGACCGACGAAATACAACATGCAAAGGCCAACTGTATCCACACGAGAAGAGAACTAACTAGAATAAGAAGAACGGGGGAAAGCGATGCAGACAAACTGAAAGAGATGAAGGCACACAGGAAAATACTGAGACGACTGATAGAAAAGAGCAAACGGCAATGTTGGAGATAGGTATGCAGCGACTGGAGGAAGACTTCTGGGGACAAGGATATGCCATTGCGAAGTGCAAAGTGTAGCAAAGTGTAATTAAAACTAGACTGGAGGAAGCACTCGGAGCGAAAGGACTCTCAGACAGACAGTTTGGCTTTAGGAGAGGCAGATCTACGATGCAAGCAGTTGAGTGGGTACTAAAAGAAATAAAACAAATAAAACAAACAAAACACCGATGGGCAGCAATACTCACCATAGATATCAGGAACGCATTCAACACGGCTAGCTGGAAAATAATAATTAATAACCTGAAATATAAAAAAATACCTAAATATTTAATACGTGTAATAGAGTCTTACCTTACGGGAAGAATAATTCGAATTAGCCGAGAAAATGAGCTAAAAATGAGTGCTGGAGTTCCACAGGGGTCGATCCTCGGACCTACCCTGTGAAACATCATGTATGACGGGATATTAAACGTTCAATTAGAGGACGACTGCACCAACGTTGCGTTTGCCGATGATTTGCCATTAATCGTGAGAGCAGGTAGTAAAGAACAACTGATGGCGAAAGGAAATAGGTGTCTGGAAACAATAGAAGAGTGGATGGCCGATAACCACCTCGAGCTGGCGGCGGAATAATTCATAGACGTCACATTGGCCAACGACAACATGATGGTAGCTATAGGAAATTGGGAGGTATTGACAGAAGAATCGTTAAGCCTACACCAATACGTAATGATTGAGATAGTGAGTAGAGAGAAAAAAATGCAATTCTTCCAGAACGTGCCCACAATTGATTTGGAAACATCGAAAATTGTCTTGGAAATGATGAAACACAAAATACGAAAAAATCGCGTGTCACTGACAAGATGCCTAAAAAATGCCCAAGAAGTTGGTCAACTAAAAGGAGAAGGACAGAAAACAAAAAACCAGCCCTACTGGTGAAACGATTCCATAAATGAGAAGAGGAAAAGATGCAACCAAGCCAGAAGACTCTTTACTAGAGGAAAACGAAAAACCGCACAAGGTAGCGAGCAATGGAGAATGCTGGAGGAAGAGTACAAGTCAACGAAAAGAGCATATGCGACAGAAATTAACAAGTCCAAAAAAGCATGCTGAGAAGAACGACGCAATGAAATCGATAAGAACGTATGGGGATTGGGGTACAAAATAGCCACGAGGGATCTTAAATATTATAACCGGCCATATGAACTATGTTTTCCCAAGAAAATTGAAATAATAAAAGAACTGTTTCCCACGTGTAGAGAAGAAACTAGAATCATAGAAAAGACCAACGAATACGAAAATTTTTCTAAGACGGAACTAATACACGCCGCCACAAAACTTAAGACCAAAAAAGCTCCGGGCCAAATGGAATATCAGCATAGATGGTAAAAATGGCAGTGAGCGTAATCCCAGAGGAAATACTAAATACCTTTAATGACATACTCAGAAAGCAAAGATTCCCAAAACAGTGGAAGAAGTCACAAATTATCTTAATACCGAATGGTAGGTGGCAGAAGGAAAAATATAGACCCATATGCCTACTAGACGCTCTCGGCAAACTCCTAGAGCATATGATTAAAGTCCGAATAGAAAAAAAAGTAAGCCTATCGCAAAATCAGTATGGATTCAGAAAGGGAAAGTCTGCCATTGAAGCAGTAGAAGACATCCTAAAACCAAATGACAAAACATGGACAGCAATAATAAATATCGACATAAAGAACGCATTTAATACGGCAAAATGGGGACTTATCCTAAAAAACCTGATTGAGCGAAAAGTTCCAAAATACTTGGTGAATTTAATAGGAAGTTACTTTGATAAAAGAACAGCAAGTATCCCCGGATACAGGATCGCGTTGACGTAGGGTGTTCCACAGAGGTCGGTCCTAGGGCCGGTGCTGTTGAATATACTGTATGACGGAATACTGGGAATAAAAATGCCTGATAACACGAGAACGTTGGCGTACGTGGATGACCTTAGCCTGATCGTAGGCGCGGACTCAAAGATGGAGTTTAAGTGAATCAAGGAGTAAATCAAGATGTCTGGGGTCAAGGCTACGCCATTGTTACCAAAGAACTCAAGCTGTCTACACCATTCACATTTCCTGTAGAGAAGAAAAGTAGTAACCCATCTTTATTCACAAAAAATGGACAAAATCGATTACAACATAATCCCAAAGAACGTCGAACCATTGACTCTAGAAGACTTAATCTACGCCGCGAATAAAATCAAACCAAAAAAAGCACCAGGACCGCATGGAATACCCCGGAACCAGTCAAAAAGACTATCGAAATTTGCCCCGAGAAAGTACTAAAAGTGATGAACGATTTGATGAAAAGGCAAAAATTTCCAGAAATGTGGAAAATATCCAAAGTGGTGCTGATACCAAAGCAACAAAAGCCGGCAGAACTGTCCAGCTCATACCGGCCGATATGTCTTTTAGACATTTTCGACAAGTTATTCGAAGGGTTGATAAAGACGAGAATAGAAGAAGCACTAGGGGAAACGGGACTATCGAGTAGGCAGTATGGCTTCCGAAAGGGACACTCAACGATAGACGCAGTTAATTGGGTGATAAACAGGACTGAGACCTCCCCCTGCAAATGGATAGCCCTGATTACTTTTGACGTGGAGAACGCGTTTAATTCAGCTAAATGGAACTTAATACTAAAGGCAATAAAGAGGAAAAATCTAGACGAAAATATCGGCGAAATAATAACAGACTATTTCAGGAATCGAAAGGTAAGAATAGACGGCAAACCTATACTGGAAGTGACAGCTGGGGTACCCCAGGGATCAGTCCTGGGACCCGTACTGTGGAACCTGTTTTATGGCACTATTTTTTGAAGCCGCAAACACAGAGGAGCTAACATAGAGAGCAAATGAAGCAGCGATAAGGATAATCGCTCGGATAATAAATAAAGAGGAGGGAGTCAATCACACATTGATATTACGGTAGTATCAGATAAACTGGTCAAAAAGGCATATAACTGGAAGGTACACAATGAGGAATCCTTTAGCCTTCATAGGCAGATATAATTTGATATAGACGTTAGTAAATGTAGAAGAATGGAATGGATAGAAAAAGCGGTGTTAAAAAAGGAGGAATTTAGAGGGTACCTGGATTTCGTCATGAATTCCGAAGAGACGGACGCAGGGAGGATCACAAAGGACATCAAGATTGCACAGGATATGGCGATGACAGGCAATAAAAGACCAGACAACCGACCGCAACCGTACTGGTGGAGCTCTCAAATTGAGGAGAAAAGGGGGCAATGTAACAACGCGCGCAGGAACATGCTGAGGGCAAGAAAAAGGAACGGAGGAGAAGCTGCGGAGGAAACTGAACTATATAAAGAGGCAAAAAACGAGTATAGAAAGGCCATAGGAATATCCAAAAGAAATCACTGGAAAATGCTGTGTTTGCAATTGGAAGAGGACATCTGGGGGCAGGGGTATAAGATCGTGACAAAGAAAATCAAGGCAGCGGAAGGGAAGTACAATTTGCATGCGAATGAAAGGAGCAGGGTCATCAAGGAATTATTTCCTCAAAAGAAGGATCGGAGGTTTTCGGTGGGAATAGCAAGGGTGGCCAGTGAATTTACACTGGAGGAACTGACTAGAGCTGCCAATAAACTGAAAAATGGAAAGGCCCCCGGGCCGGACCGAATCGAGGTAGAATCCTTTAAGGAAGTCGTAAATCTGAAACCGGACGTTTTATTGGGCATGTACAATAAGCTCTTGGAAGCTCAGGATTTTCCCCGATTGTGGAAATCGGCACGTGTCGTACTGATCCTTACAGACCGATTTGTCTGATTAGTGTGATTGGCAAGGTGTACGAACATCTCATTAAGAATAGATTGGAGGAGGAATTGGAGAGGAAGGAAGCTATCATGGAGACACAGTTCGGGTTTAGGAAAGGGAAATCTGCGATAGATGCAGTTGAGTACGCCATCGGGAAAGTGAAAGAAGGAGATCAGAAATATGCGGCGCTTGTTTTACTTGATATAAAGAATGCCTTCAACACGGCTACGTGGAGTAGGATCCTAGGAAATCTAAGGAAGATCGGAATAGAAAAGTATCTAATCAAGATCATTGATAGCTACCTCAAGGACAGGTACATTGAAACTGGATCGATGTGCATGAAAGTGACGCAGGGCGTTCCACAGGGTTCGGTCCTAGGGCCGACCCTGTGGAATGTTTTGTACGACGGAGTTCTTAGGCTGACGCTTCCATTAGACTGCGACACCGTCGCCTACGCCGACGATCTAGCACTTATTGTCAGGGTGAAGAGTTTAGAGAAGGTTGTGGAGAAGGCAAATGAGTGATTGAGGGACATCAGCTAATGGATGGCAGAAAATGAGCTCAAAGTGGCAGCTGCGAAGACGGAGGCCGTGTTGGTAAAAGGAGGCAGGAGCAGGGGATACGTGCAATTCGATATAGATGGGGTGGGCATAAAACCAAAGAAGGCGGTGAAATATCTAGGGGTCTGGATAGATAAAGGTTTACGGTTCACCAAGCACGTACAAGAAACAATTGCTAAGGGAGAGGTTTTAGTGGGAGCATTGAGAAGAATCATGCCGAACACGTATGGAGCGACGAGCCTTAAACGACGCATATACAACGGTGTACTGCAATCGATTTTATTGTACGCAGCACCAGTCTGGGAGGAGTAATCCAATACAGGAGATATAGGGAGATGATTACCAGAGTCCAGAAAAAAATGCTGATAGGGATAACGAGTGCGTATATTACGGCGTCCGTGGAGGCGTTATATGTTATAGGCGGGGTTATACCCATCGAATTGACGATCGAAGAAAGGAGCAGGATGCATGAGGATCGTCGGAATGGGGAAAGCGACAAGGTTGGAAAATTACGACATAGGGAAATAACGCTGGACAAATGGCAACGAAGGTGGCAAAAGGAAACGGGAACAGCAGGATGGTGCAAAGTCTTGATTCAAGATATTAGAAGATGGTTGGAATGCAAGCATAGATGTACCAATTTCTATCTCACCCAGGTCCTCACTGGACACGAGTGTTTTAAGACCTTCACCAAGAGGATCGGGAAATCAGAGGACGATAAATGCATGTATTGCGACAAGACGGAGACACAGGCACACACAGTTTTTGAATGTCGTAGATGGACTGCTGAAAGAGATCAAGTGGAGAGGGTGATAGGAAGGAAGCTCACTAGCCGGAACATGCCGGAATTGATGATGGAAAATGAAGATATGTGGAAGGAAATACAGTATGTAGTTAAGTTTTTGGAGAGGATCATGAGGAAAAAGGAGACTAATGAAAGAAATCTGTAGGAACAACGCTGAGTCATTCCGTTGCATGCCTTAAAGGTGTATCCGGATGGCGGATGGCCACATGGAGCCCAAATGCGGCCCATATTGTCACGAAAAGGCTGTTGAGATAGTCCTGAGAAGGACTGTTGAGATAGTCCTGAGAAAGACTGTCGAAATAGTCCTGAAAAGGACTGTTGAGATGGCCTTGAAAAGACATACCGGCAAATCCTTCTCCACCTCTTCGTGGTGGACCCTGGTAATGCGTGGCGTGGAAACACGCCACGTAGCTAACGGAAAAGGGTGAAGGCGAGTTTCCGGCGCCATAACGGGAACCTATTGGCTAAGGGAAGGAAAACCCCGACAGAAAACCAAAACACCATTGTAATGATGTCGAGTAAGAAAACGGAAAATGTACCCCAGGCGGGTAGAGGAGATAAGGCTACCGAATCTCGCGCTGCCTCATCGGCAGCCTGCCGTACGGATTCTGGGGAGGGCACCTTGACATTACCTGCAAAGGATCTAGAAAAGGTAGTATTTGGAAAAAAGAATAAAGTTAAACACAGTCCAAAACGCAGAGTATTCGAAGACTCTGAAATATACGGAACACCAGTGGGAAAGAGTACAGTAAAAGTGAACATATCTAGCGAAAGTGAAACAGAACAAACACCAACACCAGGCACACAGGAAGGATTTGTCGACGAACCACCTTTCGAATCCGAAATATATAAGCTTAGCGGGAATGAGGAAACTGGAGAAGTATCTAGAGGAAAGCCGGAGACACCTAAAGAGTCTCATAACTTAGGAAAAGGAATGGGAATAAAGATAAATCGATCTACCTCGGCTGGCAGCAGCTCAGGAAAGAGACAGAGGGATGACGATGCGCGGGATACCCTGGAGGAATTCGAGGAAATATACAAAAGAATAGTGGATGAGACAAGGAGGCTGTGTGCGCTAATTGAGCAGCACAAAAAGTATACACAAAACGATATTAAATATAGCGCGAGAGACATCAGGAGATTAACCGAAAAGGCGGAACGTAAACTAATGGAAGTAAGGGAAGGGGAAATTTTACAGAAAAGCAAGAAAAGGAGGGACACACAACAAGAACAAACGGACACCGAACAAATGGTTAGTATGGGTACACAGACGGATACAGAAATCAACGTAAATAGGAGAGAAATTGGGACGCAAGCAATAACGGGAGAGTATGTACAAGAAATAGAAGGAGTTATAAACCTGGAAGAATTTAAAGAACTAGCAGAGAAACCATGGGATGAACATTTGTATAAAAATACAAATATAGTCACTGGTAATCCGACACTAGGCCAAGAGGGGACAGCAAAAATAGTCTTCGTTGAACCAGACGATGTGGATATGACGGGAAGTATCCAGAGGATATATAAGGACAAATACCCGGAAATAGGAAATCTAGAGGGTGACATGAAAATACTGGAACAAACAAATAGGATAAGATCTAAAGGCCCTACAGAAATCATAACAAAAAAAGTGATTAAAATTAAACTTGAAGGACACTAGAGGAGCTAAGAAGAAGCTAAGAAGCTAAGAATATTATTGGAGGAAGTTAAAAATAATAAGGAAATAGCCATTCACCAACTTAGGAGCGTAAACTTGGAAATGCTTCAGAAACTTACAGAATGGGTTTTCTGTAAAACCGACATCAAGGTGTTGGACATCTATGTTCCAACACAGGAAGTTGCACAAAGGTATGAGGAAAAAAGCAGTAAAGGAAGAAGCACATATGCCCTAATAGTCGATGGGAAGGAAAAACCGGGGAGGTATTAAGCAAGGTGAAAGGCTTGATTGGATCGGATACTTCGGCAAAATCGATTAGGAGTGTTAAAAGTACAAAGGACGGGAAATTAGTAATCACAACGCACAAGGATACAGACGCATTAATCAAACTACAGGATATACTGAAGGATAATTTCCAAATCAGACGTAGTGCCGAAAAGGTTGAGACAATGCACATTAGAGGGATGGATGCGGTAACAAGCAAGGAACAAGTGTTAGAGGTAATCGACAGGATGGTAGGATGGAAAAAGGAGGTCGACAGGGCCAGCGAACTACGTCCCAATGCCTACAAGACCCAGACCATTACAGTGACGATGGAAAAAACTAGAGCCGAGAAACTAATAAACGAGGGATACATACAAATCGGAATAGTCAGATGCCGCATATAGAAAAAGGTAGTGGTACCAAAATGCACTAAATGCCGGGCGTATGATCATACGGCCGAGAAGTGCCAGAAACCTGAGAGTGGTAAAGAATGTTTTAAATGCGGAAGCAAAGAACACGGTGCAAGATCCTGCGAGAAAACAGGATGCGGGCTATGCGCAACCGAGGACCACAATTACGGAACCATGCAGTGCACCAAATTCCGAGAGGCGTTAGCAAACACCAAAAGGCAACTAAGAAGAAATACATCGAGAGTATTTGAAAGAGCGGGCACTCCAGTGGGCACTCCAATAATAGGGGACATATCGAAAACCTTTGTATTCCAGGGGAATACCCGCAATACACCGAATGAAACAATAGTACGAAGAAGGGATAGTACAAGCAGCGAGGCGCCGTAGCCAAAGCTAATGTGGGTGTTACATGTGTGTGTTAACGTGAAACGTCCAGAATTGTGTAGAAATGGGGAAGGGAAATAAAATAAAATTTTTACAAACTAACCTGAGTCGAGGCAGAGCGGCCCACGCTATGGTGTATAAAGCGATTGCCGAAGAAGAGGTGGATGTACTGATAGTTGGGGAACCTAATAAAAATATAGTTCAAGGTGGGAAATGGGTTAAAGATAAAAAAGTCGATATTGCTGTACTTTTTAGAAACAGGAACATCGAAATAAAAAAGGTGGTGAGAAAAGAAGGAAACGTACGAATAAGCTGTAAGACCTTCGATATAATATGCACGTACCTATCTCCTAATAGCCCGATGGATGAGTTCAAGAAGAAAGTAGACGAAATTATGGAGTTCTGCCGAGATATTAAAAACGAATTTATATTAATGGGCGACTACAACGCGAAATCTCCGCAATGGGGCTCTCCAGTGTTGGATAAAAGGGGGAATATATCACAGATTGGCTGGCGGCGCTAGATTTGGTGGTGCTGAACAAGGGAGACTTACCTACATTTTCAAGGAGGGGCTGTAATTTGTACATCGACATTAATGCATAAGACTTAATGCATTGGACGGGAAAGAAAGGCTGAGGGAAGCAGGAGCGATAATCAAAGAAGCATATAAAAACTCAACAGCAAGGGATAGACACAAAATTAAGAAGATACCTCTCTGGTGGAATGAGACAATCGAAACTCTAAGGAAAGATTGTATCAACGCACGCAGAAAAGCAACCAGAAAACAGCAAACAGAAACAAACTTAGAGCTCTGCCATACTGGTGGACGGATGAAATCAAAGCGGCAAAAGAAAAATGCATAAGAGTTAAACGGGAAATATACAAAGCACAAAAGAACTACGGGAACACAAGAGGATAGAGAAAAAGAACTTAAAGATGCTAAAAGAGAACTTAAAAGATTAATAAATGCCAGCAAGAGAAAATGTTGGAAAAAACTGTGCGACGACTTAGAAGAGGACATATGGGGACAAGGATACGCCATAGCCATGCGGGAATATAAACCGAGACTACCATATCGTCTTTCAAACGAAAAACAGGAGGAAATAACGAACCACCTCTTCCCCGCCAAAATTGATAACTTGACGAGAATAAAGAATACAGACTCCGTTTCATATTTTAGTAGAGCAAAACTCGAAGAGGTAAAAAACAGCATTAAGAAAGGAAAAGCTTCGGGTCCGGATGGCATTCCTCCCGAAATTATAATTGCGACTATAGACGCACAACCACAGAAAGTATTGCACATAATTAATAGACAACTACAAGAACAAAAATTCGCCTAAAAATGGAAAGAAGCTAAACTGATTCTTATCCCTAAACAGGGTAAACCTCTAGAGAATCCTGGGTCATACCGTCCTATATATGTCTGTTAAATGTTCTGGGGAAAGTGTACGAGACATTGCTGAAAAATAGACTTGAGAGTGTCCTGGGCAATGACGGGTTGTCGGAAAGGGTTTTGTCGGAAAACGACTGTGCAGGCCGTAGAATGGGTAGTAGAACAAGTTAAAAGAACTGATCTGAAATGAGTAGCAATGATAACGCTGGATATTAAAAACGCCTTTAATAATGCCACATGGAGTATTATAATTGAAAATCTAATAGCAAAAACGTCCCCGCATATCTAGTGGCTGCAATCGAAGATTGTCATTGAGAGATCGGAAATCCACAGAAATAACTATAAAGGAAAAGAGCAGAAGAAAATAGCCAGAGAGAGAACACTGGAAAGGTGGCAGAAGGAATGGAACGAATTAAAAGATAAAGCGTAATGGACTAAGAAGCTAATCCTAGATTTAAAAAAATGGTATAACTGTAAGTTCAGAAGGACCGACTACTATTTCACACAGTTCCTATCCGGTCATGGATCGTTTAAAGCATACTTAAAACGTTTTAAAATCCTTCAGGACGATATATGTGAGATATGTCACGTCGCTGAGTCAGCAGAGCACGTAATATTTGAGTGCAAAAAGTATGAAGAAGAGAGCGAGGGCCTCCAGAAACAAATCGGAATAAAACTAGCAGCGGAAAACGTAATTGACAATATGATAAGTAACGAGGATATATACACATTAATATACGACTATATTAGAAAAAGTGAAGAAACAAGAAGAATTAGAGACAAATTAGCAGCTGAAACTCTAGTAGAAACTCTAGAGCAGACTGGCACATCAGAGGAATAGATGAAATAACATCCGCTGAAGAAGTCGAAGCTGCGGTGAGAGCTGCGGTGGGAGAAAATGTTGTTTTTACATTATCGACCCTGCGGCCTGCAGCGAGATCAACGAAAGCGATTACCCTGGTTGTGGACAAACTGGTGGCCCATAAAGTACCGGAGACGATCAAAATAGGCGTGGTTAACTGCCGACTAGAGGAAAGGGTAAATGTGGAAAAATGCTACAACTGCGGGGGACTGGGACATAAAGCAGCAGAGTGTAAAGTAAGGAAGGATAGCTGTAGAAGATGTGGAATGGAAGGTCATATTCAGAGAGAGTGCACTAACGATCCGAGATGCATGACGTGCAATTCGGAGGGGCATAGTACAGGCTCCATGAACTGTCCCATAACGAGAAGGGAAATTTTTGAAAAAAGGAGAAGGCATTCCTCATCGGCGGGAACCCCAGTCGGCACGCCGAAATGTGATTAGTTGGTGATATTTTTTCTATATTTTATTTTATTTATATTTATATTCGTATTCGTTTTTATTTATATTTATACAGAGTGATTTAGTAATATACAAATGAGGATTTTACAAATTAATGTCGGAAGAGCAAGGGCCGCACATGAGGCAGCGGAGGCAACTGCCGATAGGGAGGAGGTGGATCTGGTCTGTTATCAGGAACCGAATAGGAAGATGGCCTGTAATAAAGGGCTTATTATGGATCGAAAGGGAGATGTAGCAGTGTTTTGCCGAAATAAAAAAATCGATTTAATGCCCCAAGGGAATGAGGACGGATACGTTAAACTTACCCATAGTGAAATGAATATCTACAACTGCTATATATCCCCGAACGTTCCAATACAGGAGTTCAAAGCCTACGTGGATAAAATAATGGCGGATATAAGAAGGGATAGGAAAAAGGTAGTAGTACTGGGCGACCTAAATTCTAAGTCAGGGGAGTGGGGCTCCGATAAGAGTGATGAGAGGGGAACTTACCTGATAGAGTGGATGGAATCCCTGGGCTTGGTGGCGATGAATGATGGAACAGCAACCTTTGTCCGAGGTCTAACGAGATCGCATCTGGACATCACGCTAGTGTCGACGGGCCTGGTTAAGAAGGTCACCGCATGGAAAGTCCTGGAAAAAGAAGAATCTTTTAGTCTTCATCGATATATACTAAGCGAAATTGGAAATAGGAGTAAAGCTCCGGAATGGAGAGGTAAAATGGTAATTGACAAGGATGAATTTGGAGAATGCATAAAGGTGCTACTAGGAGGGGAGAAAATAGGAGTAAAGGACATGGTGCAGGCGATAAAGACGGCTCAAGATATGTCGGCTAGGACATCAGACAGACCTCATAATAGGAAGCAGCCCTACTGGTGGTGCGAGGATGTTGCGGAAATGAGGAAGCTATGTAATAAAGCCCGCAGAGAGGCCGCCAGAGCGTGGAAAAATCATGGGAACATCGAACGGGGAGTGGTGGAAATGAGAAATAGGGAATATAAAGAGAAAAGGAGACTATACAGAGAAGCCATTAGAAGATCGAAGAAGGAGCAATGGAGAACCGTATGTGAGCAAGTTGAAGAGGACCCATGGGGATCAGGGTATAGAATCGTGATGAAGAACATAAGGACCCTAGCAACAACGTATACGCTGTCCAAGGAGGAAAAACACCGGCAGGTAATGGAACTTTTCCCTAGGAAGAAGGACGTAAGGGATCAGATAGCGGCTGCACAAAAACCGGAGGAATTTTCGATGGAGGAACTTTCGAGAGCATCACGAAAACTTAAAAACGGGAAGGCACCTGGACCGGATCGAATCGAGGTTGAAACGCTCAAACAAGCCATTGGTGTCATGCCAGACACGTTTCTCGGAGTGCTGAATGACCTGCTTGAAAGGCAAGAATTTCCCAAATGTTGGAAGATAGCGCATGTGGTCTTAATCCCGAAGGGAACGCAAACGGAAGGTACACAAAGGAAGAGCAGACCAATATGCTTATTAAGCGTTGTGGGAAAATTATACGAGCACCTCATTAAAAATCGGTTGGAGGAAGAGCTGGATGAAAAAGGTGTAATTAGTGACATGCAGTTCGGGTTTAGGCGTGGAAGATCAACGGTGGACGCTATAAACCGGGTGGTCAAGATTGCCGGAGAGGGAAGGCAGAAGTGGGCGGTCGTAATTCTCCTGGACATCAGAAATGCCTTTAACACGGCTACTTGGAGTCTGATTATAAGAAATCTCATACGGGCAAATGTAAGCTCGTATCTCGTCAAGATAATTGACGCTTATTTGAGAGAAAGGTATATTAGCACAGGTTCTGCTACGGTTCAGCTGACGCAAGGTGTTCCACAGGGGTCGGTTTTGGGGCCTACCCTGTGGAACATATTGTATGACGGTGTGCTCCGTCTGATTTTGCCTGGGGATTGCTATACGGTGGCGTACGCCGATGATCTAGCGTTAGTGGTTAAAGGTAAGGACGAGGTGGAGCTAATCGAAAGAACGAACGAGTCCCTGGAAGAAATCAATAGGTGGATGAGGAAAAATGAGTTGAAGCTAGCTGCTGTAAAGACCGAAGCAGTAATAGTGAGGGGTGGAAGGAATAGGGAAGGAATTTACTTCAACATAGACGGGTGCAGGATAGAACCGAAGAGGACAGTCAAATATCTTGGCGTATGGATAGATGACAAGTTGCGTTTCACAAGTCACGTAAAGGAAACGGTGAGGAAGGTGGAGAAACTTGGAGCGGCGCTGAAAAGGATCATGCCCAACACACATGGCGCGACTAGCTATAGAAGAAGGCTACTCTACGGAGTCGTACAGTCCATAATCCTGTATGCGGCTCCGATCTGGAGGAATGTCCTAAGGTATGAGAAATACAAAAAAATGATAACGACGGCGCAGAGGAAGACGCTAATCGGCGTTTCGAGTGCATACGCCACCGCTTCAACAGAAGCTCTGTATGTAATAGGAGGCATAATCCCCATAGAAATGATGATAGAGGAGAGGTGTAGGATCTACCAAAGACGGGAGGAGGAAAGAGATGTAAGAAAGGAGGAAAGAGAAAAGACACTAAGAAGGTGGCAGGAGCGATGGAATGAGGACTCAGGTGTAGCGGCATGGACAAAGAAGATAATAAGGAACATAAAATCCTGGTATGAGTGCGCACATAGAAGTATCAACTTCTACGTGACGCAATTCTTAACGGGACACGGCTGTTTCATGACGTTTACAAAAAGAATAGGAAAAACGGAAACGGATACATGTATGTACTGCAGGGAGTCAGATACACCAGAGCACACGATATTCTGGTGTACACGATGGGACAGAATGAGAGGGATGGTGAGAGACACCATTTGCGAAAATATTACAGTGGAAAACATTATAGACATCATGATAAGAGGATGAAAGTAAGTGGAAGGTTATAGCCGATATGATCGTGGAGATAATGAAACAAAAGGAAGTCGACGAAAGAATGCGGGAAGCTAACTAGCGTAGTATGGCGCAGTGCTACTTGTTGCATACCTTATCAAGGTGAATCCGAGTAGTACATATTGCGCGGACATAGAGGAGTGGTTTTTAGTGGGTATTGAATTCTTTTCTGAGTCCCACACTACCCGACCGATTCAAGTCGGGTGTGCGTAAATGCATTTTCCCTCCTCTTAAAAAAAAAAAAAAAAAAAAAAAAAAAAAAAAAAAAAAAAAAAAAAAAAAAAAAAAAAAAAAAAAAAAAAAAAAATGGCCGGGTACTGGGACGCAGTAGTCCCAGCGGGTCTCAGTAGGTGCGGTAGGGTGCCCATACTTACCGTACAATAAAACGCTGAGTCCGCAGTCCTGTGTGGATGAACCGGCAAATCCTATCTCCACCTCCTCGCGGTGGTCCCTGGAAATCCGAGGCGTGCTGTGGGAGTACGTCTCGGAGCCAACGGAGAAGGGTGTTCAGGCGAATCTCCGGCGCCTAAACTGGAGTCCATGGGCTAAGGGAAGGACAACCCTGAAAAAAAAACCAAATTGTAATTCATGAAATGTCGCAATTTAAAGACGGAGTACCCCAGGGGGGTAGGATCGAGGATCCAGAATCCCCCTCTGTGCTTAGCACAGGCTGCCCCACGGATTCTGGGGGGGGCAAAATTACGACAAGTCAACGGCCGAAGGCATACACCCCGGCTGGTACTAAAGAAGGATTTCTAAAATATAAGGAAGGAAGAAGAGGCTCAAACCCTGAAGTACAAGTAAGCATTAAGAGGAAATGGGCAGACATGACGTCTGTAAACATAGACGATAGTGAAGGCGAAGAGATGGTCTATAAAAGAAAAGAAAGTCATGAGGTATTTCTAATAAATGAATCTATTCAAAGTTACAACAAACTGGCAGAGGATCTTGAAAGACTCGTCTCGGAAAATCCAAACACCCTCAAGAAGATCAAGGAGATCGCAGTGAAAATCAAAAGGAACGCTGCAAATTTTGATAAGAATATTATAAAGAACTGGCTGCACGAAAGAAAGTACGAGAAAATTGAAAAAATGACGATCGAAACAGAGACGCAAACCGTAGGACCAATTAAAGAGACGACAGATATGGCGACCCAAACAACCTGGGGAGAAATAAATACGGAAGACATAGAAAAAATAACAAACTACGAGGAATTTGAGAAAGTCATAGACGCAAACTGGTCAGATGAGGCTTACGGACACACGCAGATAGTGATAGGAAACCCAATACAGGAGAAACACGAGGCTTTAAAAGTTGTACTCATAGAACCGAGCGATCCGGAAATGAACAGCAGCATTCAACGGCTCTATAAAGAAAAATATCCGGAACTCCTAGAAATCGAAAATAAAGAAATATTGGATCAAACAACAAAGGTGGGAAATAAAATAGTAAGGAACAAAAGAATAGTTAAGGTACAGATAAACAAAAAGGAAGAGGATTTATGGAATGAGTTCATTTGGATAAGGGAGGAGTGTAATAAGGGGGATAGGGTTAGCCTACACCACTTAAATGATATCGACACCAACAGGATGAGGAAAATTGCGGAATGCGTATTTAGGAAAAAAGATATCATGGTGGATATTTACACTACAAAAAGCAGACAGGAAAGAAGGGAAAGGAATACATGGGGCTTAGTAATAGACGGAGAAGGGATAACATATAAGGAAGTACTACAGAAGGTCAAGACTGCGGTGGAAAACGAGGACACGGCAAAGATAATTAAGACTGTTAGGTGCACAAAGGAAGGAAAGTTGTTAATTACCACAGATAAGGAAAAAACTAGGTTTGACAAACTAAATGACATCATAGACACGGCAGGACTTAAAACAAAAATTGTAGGGGAAAGAGGCACGGCAATCCATATCAAGGGCATGACCATGGACACGACCCGGGAAGACATTAAGAAAGCGCTGTGTAAAAGAGTAAAGGACTGGAAAAAAGTATATGATATCGGCGAAATTAGACCTACGCAGGGCGAAACAACGGCAGTAACAATCACAATGGAGGACAGTATTGCTAATAAATTATTAGAAGACGGATATATAAGAATAGGAATTCCTAACTGCAGAATCGAAAAGAGGTTTATCGTTAGAAGATGCAGGAAATGCTGGGCTTACGATCATAGCCAGGAAAAGTGCAAGGGTCCAGACCGAAGTGTAAATTGCTTCAGGTGCGGAAAACCTGGGCATACGGCAAGCGAATGTGAAAGAGACGAGTGCCCTATTTGTGAGAGTGACGATCATAGAGCAAATACCAGCAAATGTCCGGTGTTTAGAGCGGCTCTGAGGGCAGAAAGAATTAAATACAGAAGAAGTCTCAGCACAAGAACAAACAGACAAAGCAGTAGAGAGAGTACAAGCGATACAAGCGAGTCAGGCGAAGAAATGGAAATTGAAAATAAAGTAACTGAAACAGACACAAACAGGAAGAAGAAGACGGGCCTGGACACAGGCCAAAATGAAAAGTAAATCGATTGTAAATAAGTTTGTATAAGTGTAAATAAGTGTGTATAAGTGTAAAAAGATTGTATAAGTGTAAAAAGATTGTATAAGTGTAAATAAGTGTGTATAAGTGTAAAAAGATTGTATAAGTGTAAATAAGTGTCTTTGGAGTAAATAAGCGTAAATAAGGGTATACTTGTCTATATAGCGAATTCTATAAAAATGAAAATTTTGCAAATTAACGTAGGCCGAGGGAGAAGATCGCATGACATAGCGGAAGCCACAGCTGCCAAAATGAACGTAGATATTATTGCTTTCCAGGAACCTAATGGAAACATAACGACGAGGAAAAATCTATTAAAAGACGAGGAAATGACAAGCGCTGTACAATTCATGAACAAGAAACTGAGGGTACACAAGTATCAGAATGGCAGAGGTTATGTCAAAATAGCATTCGAAGATCTCACGCTGTTTAACTGCTACATATCTCCCAATATTAGCATTAGAGAATATAAAGACCACATAGACGAGATCATGTACGATGTCAGAGGAGAAAAAAGAGAAAATGTCATTATCCTCGGGGATTTTAACGCGAAATCTAGGCTTTGGAGTCCGAATATGGAAGACGAAAGGGGCAAATACTTAGAAGAGTGGATGGTGGCACTGGAGCTGATTTCTTTAAACGACGGACTAATTCCCACGTTCGTTAGGGGCAGATCGACATCATACATTGACATAAGCCTAATAAGCGAGAAAGGTGCAAAACGAGTAAAGAGCTGGAAAGTGCTCGACGAAGAATCCCTAAGCCTACATAAATACTTATATCTAGAAATAACATCAAAAACAGACAAGAATAGAAAACAAAAAAAACAAACAAATCTGCTGCAAGGGAAACCAGAAATAGACAAAAATAAGCTAAGGGAATTACTTACGGAAAACAAAAACGAAATAAAAGAATCGGTGAAAAAAATGACGGATATTCTACAAAAATCACAAAGGAAATGCCAAAAGAAACATCACGGTATGGGATATAAGCCGCAACCATATTGGTGGAATGATGAGATAAGCCAGGCAAGGAAAAGATGTAACAAACTAAGGAGAACTATTCAAAGAAAGATTAAAAATATGACCGAAGAACAACTGAATACCCATATGGTGAAATACAGCGAAGAAAGAAGAGAATATAAAAGGCTGATAAATGCATCAAAAAGAAAATGGTGGAAAGATAAATGCAACGAGATAGATAAGGATGTCTGGGGAGAAGGTTACAGGATCGCAGTAAGAAGCCTAAAAAACAAAGACAGCCCCTGCTTGATCAGTGTCGACAAAGAAAAAGAAATTATAATGCAATTGTTTCCGAGATGGAAGAAGAAACTAAAGCACGGCGGAATTACTGACAAATACAACGAGTTTACAAAAGAAGAAATCATAGAAGCTGTAAACAAACTGAAATCAGGCACGGCTCCAGGCCCCGACGGCATAACAGTTGAAGTCACAAAAATCTTCGCAGAAGTTCTGTTGGAAGAGATGCTCGAAATGTATAATGGAATCCTAAAGACTCAAGTATTCCCGATCGAATGGAAAAACGCGAAGTTGGTACTGATTCCTAAAGGCGATATAAAAGAACAGAAATTCAGACCTATTTGTCTCCTAGACACTCTAGGCAAAACTCTTGAACACCTAATAAAAAACCGACTCGAAAAGGAACTAATACTGGCTTCGGGCCAGTATGGCTTCAGAAAAGGAAGATCCACGGTAGAGGCAGTAGAAGAGATACTGGACACGGCAGAGGGAGCATGGGCTACCCTAGTCTGTATCGACATTAAAAATGCCTTTAATTCGGCAAAGTGGGAACTGATCTTGGAGGAGCTGGAGAGACAGAAAATATCGACGTATCTGATTAACATAATTCGAAGTTATTTTAACCAAAGAAAAGTTAAAAAAGGGAACCTAGAAATCTCAATGGAACAGGGGGTACCGCAGGGCTCAGTTCTCGGCCCCATTTTGTGGAATGCGCTGTATAATAGAATACTCGAAACAGAATTACCAAACGGCTGCAAATTGGTCGCGTATGCGGATGACCTAAACCTAATCGTGGAAGCGGAGTCTAAAATTGAGCTAATCGACAAAACGAACATATCACTAAATAGAATTGCATGGGGGATTAAGAGATTGGAGTTAACACTGGCAGAACAAAAAACAGAGGCGGTAGTTTTTAAAGGAAGAGGGAAGAAGGACGACATAATTTTTACAATCGAAGCTACAATTTTAGACCAGTTAAATCGGTTAGATGCTTGGGGATCTGGATAGACGAACAGATGGGATTCAAACAGCACATAAAGAACGTGACCGAGAAAGCGTACAAATCGTGGTCGGCACTGATGGGGCTGATGCCAAATATAAACGGCCCATCCAGCGGGAAAAGACTGATGCTGTCATCGGTGGTACATTCGATTCTTCTATACGGGGCACCAATCTGGCACAAGGTCACTAGCGACAGAAAAAGTATGGGGATGCTGAAAACTTTACAGAGGAAAATGCTGATTAAAACTACCTGCGCGTACCGCACGATTTCACACGAGGCAGCAAACGTCATAGCGGGCGTCCCGCCCATCGAATTGATGATAGAAGAAAGAGCGAGACTACACCATCGAAGAAGAACCGAAGAAATTGTCGAACCAATTAGAAGGGAGGAAAGGGAGGAAACTATAGGAAGATGGCAAACGAGGTGGCAGGAGACGATCACTGTGGCTCAACACACGAAGCGTATGATTCCCGATGTTAAAAAATGGATAAATTGTAAACACCGATCAATGGACTATTTTTTAACGCAAGTGCTAAGTGGGCATGGATCTTTCCGTTGTTTCACATACCGTATCCAGAAATCAGTGGACGACCGATGTATATACTGCGCAGAAAGCGACTCGGTGCAGCATACAATCTTTGATTGCGACAGATGGGGTGAATATCGAATAGTATTAAACGAAATAAAGAACATCGAAAAGTTAACCGAGTACATGCTGCAAAACAAAGATTGCTGGAAGGAGGCAGCTGAAGAAATTTCGAAAATAATGAGGAACAAAGAAATCGAAGAACGTAGGCTCGAGCAATCAGCAACGTAGAGGAAACCTGCGAACATCTGACGCGATACTGAAAAGTAGTTCCGGATGTTCGCGCAGAAAGGTTACAATCGGTTGGGTTTTTAGTGGGTATTATGCGCCTTGGAGCCCCACACTACCCCCGCCGACCAACTGCGGGGGTGTGCGTAAATGCATTTTCCCAACCTAAAAAAAAAAAAAAAAAAAAAAAAAAAGGGTAGGGTAGGGTAGGGTAGGGTAGGGTAGGGTTGGGGTAGCGCCCAGGAACTCCCTATGATTTTTCATGGGGATAGTCCTGTTCAGGGAAGTGAACGCCCCTGCCCCGCGCGAGTTCCAGATTCCCTCTGACCCGGAGGGTAGCAATCTGCAAGGGTCCCTTTCCCAGGGTAACGGGAAAACAGCGGACGGATTTAACGGAAACGGAATGGCGAGGACATGGACTAAAATTTCTTTTTTCTAAACTTATATGGATTTGAACAAAATAGGAAACAAACTTACCGAACAGGGGGTCGGATCCCCAGTTCCGGTCGGTGCGGGTGGTGAGAGAGTGGGCCTCCCCCGACCGTCAACCAGCGACCGCTCGGAGTCACCAATGTCTAGGCAGGTTGTGGACTCGAAGAAAGCTACTGCCAAAAAGGATGCTGCGACTGGAGAACCTGAAAATAAAAATAGTAAGAAATCTGAAAATAAAAATAGTAAGAAATCTGCAGTTGAAGAGCAGGTGGGGAAAGAAATGGAAGGAGACGAGAGTGTATTGAAAAAAGTGGAAAGCGATGGAGAGGAACTGCCAACTCCGAACACCGTAGAGGCTTTCATGGATGAAAATCCTTACGAGTCAGAGATTTATAAATTGTCAGGGGAGAAGGGAATACCGGATGTTGAAGAAATAATCGTAGTCGAGAATGAAACAGGTGAAGAGGGTTTTAAAGGAAAACCGGGTAAGAGGGAGAGGGAAAGGGACTCTCCAGAGAAGAAAAAAAAACGTAACAGAAGGGACGAGGAAAAATCTGAAAGTTTGTTGACTTCCTGGACGGAATTGGCGGGAAAAAGCAGGACAGCTAGATCGAATTCTCTCGGGGACATAGAAAAGAAGAAACACGAAATATCAAAGGAGGAAGAAAATCTTAAAGAAGTGAAAGAGACGTTCCTGAAATTGGAGCAGGGGTATTTGGTCCTAAAGAAAATGATGCAAATTTACGGAAATTATACTAAGAAGGAGATCAAAAACAAGGTTGAGGATATGAATTCACTAATGGTGTCGGCAAAAAGAAAGTTGGAAAGGGTTGAATTTAAGGAAAATAAGCAAACAGAGATTGTAACAAAAAAGGTAGTCGAAACAAGAACCATGGGTACTCAAACTTACTTAAGAGGAGATGAGGACGACGAAGAGAGAAAGGCAAAGGAAATCAGAGAAGAAATTGAAAGAGCTGAGAGTTTTTGCGAGATACAGGAAGTGGTGGGAAGAGAGTGGCCCGAGGAAACGTATAGAGCAGTTACAGAAATAGCTATTAACAGAGACTCATACTGTAATAATGATATACTGATACTTATAGATAAAGATACGGGAATGGATGGCAACATGGTACAGGAGGTTGAGAGAACCTTCCCAGGTGCTAAAGAAATTATTGACACAAACAATGGCGAGTTGGAAATCGTTAGTAATACGCAATCTGTAATGTCCAGATTCGGAAATAAGGTGATCAAGAGGAACTTAATTATACGACCGTTTGAAAATGCGCCGGAAGGGATAATGAAAGAGGAGAACTACAAGGGGCTACAAGAAGCGTTTAACCTGATAAAGCGTAATAAAATCGGAACTGTAAATGTCGGCATGCCATTGAATATGGAAAAACAACGAGTCGTGGAAACCATGAAACTGATGGAATGTGCTTGCCAAGGGACAGACATTAGCGTAAATGTATTGGGTTCGGGAGGAATATTGAAGGCCAGAAAGAGATGGCTTACGGACACAGTGATTGTGAAAAGTAACCAGGAATCTTACGCAAATATGCTACGAATGATAAAGACAAAGGTTGATACGAAGGATGTGGATGTAACAAGCATACAAAAGACGCAGAATGGGGATCTAATGTTCAAAGTTAAGGAAGGTAGCGGGGCCATACTGAAGGAAATAGTTGAAAAGGAAACGGAACTGAAGGCCAGAGCGAGCGTGCCTAAAGGCAGACAGAAGGTGTACCATATTCGTGGAATCGATGAAATAACAACAGTGGCTGAAGTGGAGGAAGCGGTAAGAAAGGTTGTAGGCAAGGATACATCCTATGAGCTTTCAAGTCTGAGACCTTCTGGCAAGTCAACGCAAACGATTACGCTCAGGATAGATAAAGGGGCGGCATATAAACTTAAAGAGGAAATCAAGATAGGTATCGTAAACTGTAGACTGGAGGAAAGAGTAAGTGTCACGAAGTGTTTCAAATGTTGGGAAATTGGACATATGGCGCACGAATGTAAGGGACTGGAGAGAAGAGAAAATTGCTTGAGATGTGGTGAAAAGGGGCATGTACTGAGAGATTGCAAAAATGATCCGCAGTGCGTGGTGTGTAATATTAAAGGGCACAGTACGAACTCGTTAAACTGTCCGAGGATGAGGGAAGCGATAGCGGAAAAGAGGAACAGAATATATGGCAGAGGTATGTTAAATGATACACCAAAGAAGTAATCTAGTCATCGTTTTTATTTATATTTATTTACACTTATTTATACACATTTACACGGTCTTTTTTCTTTTTTCATAGCATATTTTATATTTGATACTTTACGTATATATTTACAATTTACATAGACTTACATAATATATACAGTGCATTTCTTTAATGTCCCCCCCCCCTTTTATTTTTTGAACGGATCAACTTAGAAAATTGAAATTTGGGATAATGAAACTAATGCATGATTACTATATTTTGGAGTAAAATTGACAGACGAAAATTTCAAGATGGCGACTGGACGCCATCTTGGAAAATAAATTTAAATGGAAAGGGGGGTCTTGTGATACATCATTTTGAAGCTCCTGACAAATACTCTACAACCCTGGAATATAAAGTCAATATCTGCACCTGCTACAAAATGGCGGACATTTAATAATTACCTGAATAAATCGACGTTTAACGTCATAATTTGACGTATATCCAATATTGAAGCAGGTTTAGTTTCGTACACATTTTGCTTCAAATAGCCCCATAAAAAAAAGTCTAAAGGTGTCAAATCTGGTCAAATTCTGGTCAAATCCATTCCGTAGGACCTCGACGACCAATCCAACGATCCAACAACCAGGGAAAATAGCATCCAAATAGTTCATTACTTGTCTGGAGTAATGTGGTGGTGCTCCATCTTCCAATGGACGAGAATTGGCCTTTTTAGAGTTAGTTGACGTGCTACCTAACTGCAATGAGAACTAAACAACCAAAAACTAAATGAAAATACTTTGAACACTAGGAAAATCGAAAACTAAAGAGAATATCTTGAACACTAGGAAAACCAAAAACTAAATGAGCATATTTTGACTAAACAATTAATGTTCGTTGTCGTACTTAAATTTTTTGGAATTTTTTTAACCAAAAATAACCTGTCAACCCTTATCGGTTTGCTGGGATTGCTGTTTGCCATAGAAAAACAAATATTTCCAGAAAAATTGATATTATTTTGTTTGTATTCAGGTAATTATTAAATGTTCCGCCATTTTGTAGCAGGTGCAGATATTGACTTTATATTCCAGGGTTGTAGAGTATTTGTCAGGAGCTTCAAAATGATGTATCACAAGACGCCCCTTTCCATTTAAATTTATTTTCCAAGATGGCGCCCAGTCGCCATCTTGAAATTTTCATCTGTCAATTTTACTCCAAAATATAGTAATCATGCATTAGTTTCATTATCCCAAATTTCAATTTTCTAAGTTGATCCGTTCAAAAAATAAAAGGGGGGGGGGACATTAAAGAAATGCACTGTATATATACAAAACTATTTACAATGAAGATACTTCAAATTAACGTGGGGCGTGCAAGGGCAGCTCATGATGCAATAGACGCGACCTCGAGTAGGGAGGCGGTGGACATAGTATGTATTCAGGAACCCAACAAGATGATAGCTAAGAACAAAGGGTACATAGTGGATAGAAAAGGGGATGTAGCGGTTTACTGTCGTAATAAGAATGTGGGAATAAGAGCACATGAGGTGGAGGAAGGCTACGTTAAGATTATACTAGAAGATTATGTGGTGTATAATTGCTACATCTCCCCAAATATTTCGCTACAAGACTACTGTGATTACGTAGACAGAGTGATGACAAACGTCAGAAATGGCCCAAGTAAAGTGATTGTTGCTGGTGACTTCAATTCAAAATCAAGGGAATGGGGATCTGATACAGCCGATGAAAGGGGACGCTACCTAGCTGAATGGATGGAGTCTTTGGAACTGACAGCCCTAAACGACGGATCGGCAACCTTTTTTAGGGGTCAAACGAGGTCGCACTTCACACTAGCGCACTTCACACACGACATCACACTAGCGTCTGCACCACTTATGGGAAAATGTCGAAGGTGGGAAGTCCTTGAAAATGAAGAGTCGCTAAGTCTACATCGATATATTTTGTTTGAGGTAGATGGAAAAAAGGCATTTCGGGCTAGCGAATGGAAAAATAAAACGATGTTTAAAACAAAAGAACTAAGAGCATGTTTAGATCTTCTTCTTGGGGACTTGGATGGAATTAACGAGGAGCAAATCGGGAAGGCCATAAAGAACGGCCAAGAGCTGTCCTTAGCGGGGGATACTAGGGGAATGTATAATAGGAAGCAACCCTATTTGTGGAATGAGCACGTCGCACTGATGAGAAAGAAATGTATCAGAGATCGAAGAAGTATGGCAAGAGCAATAAAAAGATATTCACGTGACCCTGAAAGAGATAGTAACGACCTGAAAGAAAAAATTGTTAAATATAAGGAAAGCAAAACCCTCTACAAAGGCGAAATTAAAAAATCCAAAAAAGAACATTGGAAAGCGTTGTGCGAACAACTCGAGGAGGATCCATGGGGACTTGGTTATAAGTTAGTGATGCGGAGCGTGAAAACGGCGGAAACCCAATACAGGTTAACCAAGAAGGAGAGGCACCGGACTATCTTGGAGCTTTTTCCTAGAAAGGAAAACGACAGAAGAAGAATTATTCCTATAGTTGCGGAAGCGATACCAAGATTTTCGATGGAAGAACTTGCTGCGGCTGCGATGAAGCTAAAGAATAATAAAGCCCCTGGTCCTGACCAAATCGAAGTAGTAGCACTTAAGGAAGCAATAAATGTTAATCCGGAAGTAATGCTATCGATGCTGAATGGAAAGTTGGAGGGAACGGATTTCCCAAGAGCTTGGAAGACTGCCCATGTGGTATTGATACCCAAGGGTACAGGGCAGGCACTCGACACTACGCGGTCATACAGACCGATTAGCTTACTTAGCACGATGGGCAAACTGTATGAGCATTTAATCAAGAGTCGTTTAGAGCGAGAGCTAACAGATAGGAATGTAATCAGTGAAATGCAGTTTGGTTTTAGAACTGGTAAATCCACGATTGACGCATTGAAAACCGTAGTTGAAATCGCTGAAGAGGGAAGGATGAGATGGGCTACGCTAGTACTCCTTGATATCAAGAATGCCTTCAATACGGCTTCATGGAGCAGGATTATAGAGGGTCTCGTTGAAGCTGAAATTAGTCCGTATCTCATAAAAATAATAGACGCTTACCTGAAAGACCGGTACATCGACAGTGGACTGCGAAAAATCCAGCTGACGCAGGGTGTTCCGCAGGGTTCGGTCTTAGGGCCCACGCTGTGGAACATTCTGTATGACGGAGTACTTCGGCTTCCTCTTCCTGGGGACTGCTCCGCTGTGGCCTATGCCGACGACCTCGCGCTGGTGGTGAAAGCTGAAAACGAAAAAGAATTAGTGGATAAGACGAATGAGGCTCTTAAGGTTACGAGTGAATGGATGGAGGGAAACGATCTAAAACTAGCTGTTGCAAAGACTGAGGCTGTCATAATGAGGGGAAAACTGAACAAGGAAGGGATACATTTTGAGTTGAATGGTGTTAGGATTACGCCGAAAAGAGCGGTAAAGTATTTGGGCGTCTGGATAGACGATAGGCTGCGCTTTACGAGACACGTCAAGGAAGTGGTAGGAAAGGGTGAGAGACTGGTGTCAGCCCTGAGGAGAATTATGCCTAATACCTATGGAGCGTCTGGGGAGAAAAGGAGAGTTATAAATGGAGTCCTGCAGTCGACAATTTTGTACGCGGCACCCGTTTGGGGAGACGTCCTCAAATATGATAGATACAAGAGAATATTAACGCAGGTGCAAAGAAAATTGCTGATAGGGATAACGTCATCGTATAGGACAGCTTCGACAGAGGCTCTATACGTTGTGGGAGGCATAGTTCCCCTCGACCTATTGATAGAAGAGAGGATGAGGATGTATGAAAGGAGAAATGAAGAAGGGAATGTAAGGAGGGATGAAAGGGTAAACACCATTCGAATATGGCAGCGGAGATGGGAAGAAGATGCGGATGTAGCAGTTTGGACCAGGAGGTTAATAAAGAATGTCGGACAGTGGTATGGATGCAAACATAAAAAGATTAGTTTTTACCTGACACAATTTCTTACTGGTCATGGTTGCTTCAAATCCTACACAAAAAGGATTAAGAAAACCGAGACGGATGCTTGCATGTACTGCAGTGAACCGGATACCGCAGAGCATACACTTTTTACTTGCCCTCGATGGAATGGTTTAAGAATGCAACAAGGACAAAAGCTAGGGGGTCTCATTTTAACGCCGGACAATATTGTAGAGAATATGCTTGAAAATGAGGATAAATGGAGTGAAATAAATAAACTCATAGTAGAAATTATGATGCAGAAGGAAATAGATGAACGGTTAGAGCAAACAGCGTGAAATCTAATTTAATGAATGCTGAGACAACGCAGAGTCTTTTGTTGCATGCCCTATCGGGTGTATCCGAATGGCTCAATTGCGTGGAGTACAGTGAGTGGGTTTTTAGTGGGTAGTGAAATCCGTAGTCCCACACTACCCCCGCCGACCAACAGCGGGGGTGTGCGTAAATGCATTTTCCCCTCACTTAAAAAAAAAAAAAAAAAAAAAAAAAAAAAAAAAAAAAAAAAAAAAAAAAAAAAAAAAGGGTAGGGTAGGGTAGGGTAGGGTAAGCAGTGTTTGTTGAGCCCGATGATATGGACATGACAAGGAGTGTACAAAAAATGTACAAAGATATAAACCCGGAACTAGGAACTCTTAACGGAGATTTCGAGGTTATTGAACAATTGAACAAGATTAGGTCCAAATCAACAGAGGATACGATTAAACGGAAAATTATAAAAATAAATCTGAAAGGAGGATTGGCAGACCTGGAGAAGCAGCTTAGAATACTAGAGAATGAAACAAAAGACGATAAAGAGTTGGTAATACATCAATTAAGAGGATTTAGCTTGGAGACACTACAAAAAATAACGGAATGGATCTTCCATGGCAGTGGAACAACGGTGTACATATATGCCCCGAATAACGAGGGAGTGACACAAAGGGGGGGAACACGTAAAAAAACATATGCTCTCATTGTAGAAAACAAGAATAAAACATCGTACAACGAAGTGCTAAGCGAAGTGAAGGGGTTGATCAAAGAGGATCCAGCAACGAAAGCCATTAGAAGTCTCAAGAGCTCTAAAGACGGAAAACTCATCATAACAACGGATAGAGACGAAGATGCACTAAATAAAATCCAGAACTTACTTAAAGCTAAGGGAGAATTAGCAATAAGAAAAAGCGGAATTAAAATGGAGGCGATACATATCCGGGGCATGGATGCCGAAGCAAGTCGAGACGATGTTACTTCAGCCATAAACGACGCCGTGGGTTGGAAGGACGATGTGGACAAAGCCAGTGAGCTAAGGCCGAACGCGAATAAAACACAGGCCATAACAGTAGCTCTGGAGAAAGAGAGAGCCACTGAGCTCCTGAAACAAGAGTACCTGGAGGTAGGAGTCGTCAGGTGTCGAATGGAGAAGAAACTGTACGTAAGGAAATGCACGCGCTGTGGGTCCTTCGAACATAAGGCACCCGAGTGTGCATGCGAAGTCGGAAACAAGGTATGTTTCAAGTGCGGAATCGAAGGTCATGTGGCGAAAGAATGTACGAAGGTAGCTTGCGGGTTATGTAATACAGACGATCACAACTTTGGAACCACTAAATGCGACAAGTTTAGACAAGCCTTAAAAGAGGCTAGGCAACAATATAGACGCAGCACATCATACAGATCCCAAACCAGCATCCAGACAACAGATTCGGAAATACAGGGTAAAATACAAGCGTGGAACACACGTTACGTATACAACACAGCACGAAGAAACAGCACTAAATCAAACGGAAACGAGGAAACAAACGACGAAACAGAAACGGAGGAGGACAGCGGAGCCGCAACACCAACAGAAGTAGCAACTAAAAAACAAAGTACATAGTTAAAAAAAAAAGAGAAGAAGAGAAACAATAAAAAAAAAAAGAGAAAAAGAGAAAACAAATAAACGAAAAAAAAAACATGAAAGTGTTACAAACAAATTTAGGACGATCTAGAACAGCACACGAAAATGTCTCGGAAATTGCGGCAAGAATGCAAATCGACATCGTAATAGTCTCAGAGCCAAACCTAGCATACATCAGGAGGCAAGGATGGGTTGTTGACAAAAAAGACCTAGTGGCAATACATATTGTTAATAAGAACTGCGGAATAGAACGTATCGAGACACAGAACGGATTCATTATTGTCGCACTAAAAAAATGGAATCTAATTAGTTGCTATATAAGACCAAATACACCAAGGGATACGTACGAGAACGAAGTAAATGCCATTATGAGAAGGGCCACACAAATAAATAAAAAATGGATCGTGATCGCCGGGGATATAAACAGTAAAGCCCCAAACTGGGGATCACCGTACATGGATGCTAGGGGTGATTTCTGGACGGACTGGATGGCAACTCTGGGCCTAGAAGCGGTAAATACAGGAACGGCAACCTTCCAAAGAGGAAAAACAGAAAGCCACATAGATGTAACTTGTGCTTCGGTAAATATGCTAAAGTACATAAGGAATTGGCATACATTAGACGAGGAACTATACACACACCACAAACATATATTTTTCGAAGTCGATGATAAAATAACGGGCACAAAACCAAAAACGTACATACAAACACTGTTTAACGCAGACAAATTTTCAAAAAACCTAGAGGCAATAACGGACTTCCACTCTCCGGAAAATTTAATAAAAACTATAAAAGAAAAAATGAGACAAGCGACAATAAGGAATAAAAACCCGAATCGACATGTGCCATACTGGTGGACAGAAGAGATTAAGCTAAAAAAAGAAAAGTGCCTAAAAACCAGAAGGAAGCTAACAAGAGTAAGACGTACACAAAACATAGAAATGGAACGCGAGCTAGAAACAGGACTCAAAAAACTAAAAAAAGAACTAAAAAGGACGATAAATGAAAGCCAACGGAAATGCTGGGAAAACCTAAGAGAACAAATAAATGACGATGTCTGGGGGCAGGGTTACGCCATAGCCGTGAAATTCCTACAGCCGAAGCAAACTTACGTGCTACCAGTAGCAAGAAAACTAGAAATCGCTAGAGACTTATTCCCGAAAATAGATGACCGATTGGAATCAATCGAGGGTACAAAGGATATACCGCCATTCACGCTGGAAGAGCTGAGTCTAGTCGAAAAGAACATAAAAACGAAAAAAGCACCGGGACCGGATGGTATACCTCCGGAAGCGGCTAAAAAAGCGATCGAAACCAAACCTCGGCTACCCGTGAGGTGGAACCCATCGGGCGCGTCCCCAGGTGGCGGATAGGGGTAACCCAGCGTCCGGAAGGGCTGCCTGAGCGCTTAAAACCGCAATATGGCAGCTCGGATGGGTATGCGCGGGGAAGTGAGGGTTATAAGGGTTGATGGTTGGTATGAGCGGTTTAAAACCCGCAAGACTACCAGCTGGACCTGAAGGCCCCACCGCGGACCACCCCCCAACCCGGCTGTAGTGTCGTGGCTCAGGGCTTGCACGGGGTTAGACGATGCCGGAGGGCCCCAAGTGGGACCTCTGTGAGACCGGCAATCTGGCTGACGGTGGATCATGTCTCGCGGGCCAGGGAGTCGGGGGTCTTGGCTTAGCCGCCTGGACTAAGAGGAGACAACCTCACCAAAAACCTGAATCCTGTGGTGGGAGGACCGGGCCCATAGGATGCGTGGTCGAACAGAAGATCGGCAACCACTGGTCCTCACCTTGGGGAACCGGGCGAAACCCCATTGTATATAGCCTTACCTCCGCATGCGGGGCTCTGTGGAGGTGGACCGAATACTTCCCTAGCTGTTCGTGGGACCATCTATGGATACCAAAGAACAACCCAACAAAAACCTATCCCTTCAGGGCGAAGCCTCCTCGGAGGCCGAACGACCGGAGGGAAAGGAAACTCCCCCTCAACCGAGGGAAAAAATCAGAAGAAGCGGGGCCGCAAGGCGCCGCTTCCAAAAAGAGCAGAAACGCCTAGGAGCTGTAAAAGCCCAGGGCGAAAGCTCAAAAAAAGAGGTGGCTGGAGCGGCCAGTGGAAAGGCTAGGGCGGTAAAACGCCCTAACCCAGTACACAATACGCCCAGTCCCTCTACCAGCCAAATGGGCAAGCGACCTAAGGTCTCAAACCAAAGGTCATATGCCCAGGCGGCAAAAAACACTGTTCGGGTGGCTCTCATCCCAGAGAGCTACCCGGACAGGAAATTCACAGGACCGGAGGAGGTCGGACGAGTGCGCAAACTCGTAAGAGGCTGCATATTGCAGCTTCCCGAGGAAGGGCGCGCACCGACCTTCGAGGGGTCCTGGGAAAGGGACGGAGCAATCGTATTCGATTGCTCCAACCAAGAAACAGCGGCATGGCTGAAAAGCCTTGCTGCTGAAAACAAGCTCGGAGAGCTGAACCTTCGCGCGGTGCCGGTAGGGGAATTACCTCAAAGGCATCGCATCGTGGTCCATGTGCAGGACCCAGACTTGTCGGTCGAGGAGTGCTTATCGCTCCTTGGCAGGCAAAATGCGGAACTGCACACGAGGGACTGGATCGTGGTGAAGGGTAGCGAGAGTAGGGACGCTACAAGCGCCCACTTTGCTGCCATGATCCGCGACTCGGACCTCAAGGGCCTGGAGGACCTCCACTTTCGGCCTCACTGCGGGCTTCAACGAGCAGCCATTCGGCTGATCGAAAAGCCCCAAAAGGGGACCGAGGGGGAGGAGGAAAAAACTGCTAAGGCAGATTAAGTTGGCTCAGCAATGGCTAACCGAAATCTGCAGATAGCACAAATAAACTTGCATCACAGCAAAAGTGCCTCGGCAATTATTGCCAAGGGACTAGCCAAGATGCAAACAGTTATAGCACTTATCCAGGAACCTTGGATCGTGGGTAATGCTATCAAAGGACTGAACGGTAGCTGGGACCTGTTCCATGCGACCACTCAGGAAAAAATCAGGACATGCGTGATAGTCAAGGGAGCAAAGGCACTCTTTGTTCCCCAGGTCAGTTGTGGGGACCTAACTGTCGTGCACCTGAAAATTACAACTGAGGATGGCGAGCATCTCGAGGTATTAGTAGGGTCATCTTACATGCCCTACGACCTAGAGGAAGCGCCACCAAAAGAGGTTAAGAGTCTGGTTGAGTACGCAAGAAGCAGGGGACTGGAACTCCTCATCGGGGCTGATGCCAACTCGCACCACGTTGCGTGGGGGAGTTCGGACATCAATCCTAGAGGGGAAAAGCTCCATGACTTCTTAATGCGTACAGACCTAACAACACTCAACAGAGGCAACGAACCAACCTTCGTGGACTGCAGAAGACAGGAGGTTATAGACATCACCGTGGTAACCGGTAAACTAAGGGAGCTGGTGCAGGACTGGAGGGTGGATAACGAACCTACAGGCTCTGATCACAGGCTCATCCGAATGAACGTCTGTAAGAAAACAGAAACCGAATGGGCGCGAAATCCCAGAAGAACCAACTGGGAGGGATACAGAGAGGAACTCAAAATGAGACTCTCAAAATTCCCTCGCAGACTAAATACAAGGGACCAACTTGAGGAAGCGTCGCGGTTCCTAAGCGATGCCATCAAGGAGTCTTATGAATTCAATTGTCCTCTAAGGCCCAAAAACCAATCAAGGGGCGTACGCTGGTGGGACAACCACCTGGCGAAACTCCGAAGAGAGGTGAGAAGGGCCTTCAACAAGGCAAAGAATTCAAAAAAAGAGGAGGACTGGAAGCAGTTCAGACACCTCCAAAAGGAATATAGCAAGGCTATAAATGCCGCTAAAAAGAAAAGCTGGAGGGAATACTGTGCCAGTGTAGAGAACTCGTCAGAGGTATCGAGACTGGCCAGAGCACTCGGCAGAACAACCACTCCAAACCTGGGATGCTTGAAAAGACCGGATGGAGAATATACAGAAACAATGAAGGACTCACTGAATCTACTGATGGAAACACATTTCCCAGGATTCAGAGAAGACACCAACAACCTACCAACCGAGGAGACACAATACGGGGCTGAACGTAAGCCTAGGAATTGGACTCTGGCGGCAGAGGTTGTAAAGCCTAAAGGAGTCGAGTGGGCCGTAAGGACATTCGACAAATACAAGGCTCCTGGACCGGATGGAATCTATCCCATACTGTTACAGGAAGGACTCACGGACCTTTTAGGCCCGTTAACAAGAATACTGAGGGCTAGCATAGCCCACAGACACGTCCCCAGAGCGTGGAGTGAAAGTAGAATTACTTTCATACCAAAGCCTGGAAGAAACGGTCATCTACTGGCCAAGGACTTCCGTCCCATCAGCCTTTCCTCCTTCATCTTGAAGACTCTAGAAAGACTGGTGGATACGTATATCAAGCATAGGACTCTAGCAGCGCGCCCCCTGGCCCCCTCTCAGTACGCGTACAGAGCAGGGAGGTCCACGGAGACCGCCTTACACCACTTAGTGGGAAAGGTAGAGGCGCAACTAGAGTCTAAAGGATATGCAATAGGAGTATTTATGGACATTGCAGGGGCTTTTGATAGCACCTCTAATGTAGCCATAAAAAAAGCAATGGTCAGCAGAGGGATACCCGAAACCCTCACTGACTGGACGCAGGCCATGCTTAGAGGCAGGAAACTGTCAACAAGCATGGGAACCGACCAGGTAACAGGACGTCCAACCGGCGGGTGCCCGCAGGGGGGAGTACTCTCACCCCTGTTGTGGTGCTTAGTGGTGGATGAACTACTGGCAAAACTCACGGAAGCAGGACTCTCGGTATTTGGCTATGCAGATGACATAGCCATAATAGCCAGAGGAAACTTCCTACCAACACTCAGGGACATCATTATGAATGCCCTGAAAATCGTAGAGGACTGGTGCGCTGCTGTTGGCTTGATGGTAAACCCAGAAAAGACAGCAGCAGTAATCTTCACCCGGAAATACAAACTCCAACCAACAAAGCCGTTACAGCTTTGGGGGGTGGAGATCCCTTACTCCAATACAGTCAAATATCTGGGAGTCCACCTAGATACAAAACTGAATTGGAACACCCACCTCGAAACAAAGAGGAAAAAATTCTACAGCACAATGTGGGCTTGTAGAAGAGCCATAGGAAAAACCTGGGGATTAAAACCTAGGGTAACTCTTTGGCTATACCAAACGGTATTAATACCAAGATTCCTGTATGCTGCAGTAGTCTGGTGGCCCAGGGTAGAATTGGTGGGGAATCGGAACCTGTTAAAAAGCCTGCAAGGTAACTACCTGCGGGCTGCGACAGGGGCCATGAGAACCACACCAATTGACGCGCTAGAAATAGCGCTCAATATTCCACCCCTGGACCTAAAAGTGACAAATGTCGCCCGGCAGACAGCATACAGAATGAAATGTCAAGGGGAGTGGAAGGAAAATGGAACTGGACATACCAGGATTCATGTCCTTCGAAACACACCTTTTACATTAAAACAAGACAGAACCTCTAAACAGGTTATGATTGAACACACCTATAGGGTAAAAATACCAACCAGAGAAGACTGGAAGGAACAAAAACCGTTGATGGAACATCAGGGCGAAAACTGGTACTCCGATGGCTCGGGGTGTGGGGACCGCCATGGATCGGGCATCTACGGGCAAAATACCAACTACAGGGAGAGCATATCCCTGGGTGAACATGCTTCGGTCTTCCAAGCCGAAGTATTTGCTATACTGAGATGTGCAGAGCATCTCATAAATAATGGAGCCACACATTCCCGAATAAATATTTATTCGGATAGCCGCGCTGCCCTAGAGGCACTGGCGAAAAACACCACGGTCTCCGCCGTGGTGCGGGACTGCATGCAGAACCTCGCCAGGTTAGGGGCTGAGAATGTAGTGACTCTAATTTGGATCCCTGGACATCAGGGAATAGAAGGCAATGAGGTAGCCGATAATCTAGCCAGAGAGGGGGCCATGGAGCAACCTGGTAGGCAGATAGTTGGAATGCCCTTTGCAGAAGGTAAACAATACCTAAACAAACTCCTAGAAAGGGAACATCTCGTTCGATGGAGGAACTCGACAGGCTGTAGGGTATCCAAACAGTTCATGGAAACACCCTCAAAAGAAAGGGCAACCGAGCTCTGGGCTATGGACCGTGACAGGCTGAGCAAAACGCTTGGACTACTCACAGGACACGTAGCACTCAGAGCGCACCTATACCGCCTCAAAATAGTAGAGCAGAAAACATGCCGTCTATGTGGGGAGGCTGATGAGGACAGCATACACATACTGTGTCACTGTCCAGCATTATCCTTGCGCAGGTATAATACCTGGGGAAGGACCTCATTAGATCCTAGCGATCTCAAAAACACAAGGGCATCCGAACTGCTGAGGTTTGCAAATACCTGCGACCTCTGGCAGAATCAATGACCTTGGGAAACAGCGGGAAACTACAGAGGATCATTAGATCTAGGTGGTCACGGGGCTGGAAAGACCGCCCGCATAAAAACAACAACAACAACAACAAACCTCGGCTAATACTCAACGTAATGAACGAATTATTAACGAAAGGGGAATTTCCAGTAAGGTGGAAAACGGCTAAATTAGTGTTGCTGCTGAAGCCAAACAAGTCTATGGAGCTATCCAATGCTTTTTAGTCCTATTTGTCTACTGGATGTTTTTGGCAAGGTACTGGAAGGTCTTATTAAGTTAAGAATAGAGAACTCTCTGGGCGAAGCAGGACTGTCCGAACGCCAGTTTGGATTTCGGAAGGGAAAGTCGACGGTACAGGCATTAAACTGGGTTACGAATAGAGCTAAATCCTCGAACCATAAGTGGGTGGTATTAATAGCTTTAGATATTGAAAACGCCTTCAATACCGCGAAATGGAGCAAAATAATCGAGGCATTAAAGGAGACCAAGATAGACGACCACATAATAGCCCTTTTAAGGAACTACTTCGAAGGTAGGAAAATAAGAATCGATGCCAATAACGAGATACGGGTTACGGCCGGAGTCCCACAAGGTTCCATACTTGGCCCGGTGCTTTGGAACATCATGTACAATTCAGTGCTCGAGGTACCACTTCCGAAAGACTGCGAAAGTCTGGCATTCGCGGACGATCTAGCAGTGTTAATACATGCCAGAGATAAGGAGGACCTGATAGGCAAGGGGAACGAGTCTCTAAACAGAATAGAGTACTGGATGCTGAAAAACAAGCTTAAGCTAGCGCTACATAAGACCGAAGCGGTGGTTCTGAAAGGAACAAAAATGGAAAGGGTAAGAGAAGAAATTGCCTTCAGCATCGGTACACAACGGATTACCCCAAAGAGGTCGCTGAAGTACCTAGGGGTATATTTGGACTACACCGGAAAATTTGGGGAGCATATCAGGTATGTTTGCAAAAAAGCCGACGAGAAAACAGCAGCGTTAAGTAAGCTAATGAGAAATGTAGGAGGGCCGACCAGTAATAAACGCGAGATATTGGGAGGAGTAGTTTATTCGATTTTGCTTTACGGGGCGCAAGTTTGGAAGGACGCTATTACAGTTGCCAAATACAGAGGATTGCTGATAAAATCACAAAGAAAACTACTGCTTAGAGTGAATAGTGCGTATAGAACCGTCTCAGCGGAAGCTTTGTCGGTTATAGGAGGACACCCACCAATCGACGAATTAATAATCGAAAGAGCGGAGATCTACGAAAACAATTACAAGACGAAGAAGCAGAAGGAGGAGGCAAGAGCTCGGACCCTTACCAGATGGCAGATAAGATGGGAAAATCTACAGGACAAAGCGGCATGGACAAAGACTCTCATACCAGTGATACAGCCATGGTGCGAATGCAGCTTTAGGCTGACGAACTTCTACGTCACCCAGTTTTTGTCTGGCCATGGGCCCTTTAAGTCATTTCTCAAAAGAATAGGAAAAACCGAAGACGATACATGCAATAGCTGTGGCGAAACGGATACACCGAACCATGTATATTTCGAATGTAGCAAATTTCGAGAAGAAAGACGAGAAATAGAAAAAACCGTAAACGAAAAAATAAGCTCAAATAACGTGATTAATTTAATGATTAAAAACGAAAATAATTACAAAAATATCCGACAGTACATCGAAGTAGTAACAATAAAAAAGGAACAAGAGGACCGAAACAGGCCAATATAGGAAACGTCAGAGTTTACCCCTGGCATTGTTGACGGAAGCCAGAAATGGCGGTTCCAGCATGCCGTTCAAAGGGGAGAGGTTTTTAGTAGGTAGAGAAGACTGAGTCCCACACTACCCCTGCCGACCAACAGCAGGGGTGTGCGTAAGTGCATTTTCCTCTATAAAAAAAAAAAAAAAAAAGAAAAAAAAAAAAAAAAAAAAAAAAAAAAAAAAGGGTAGGGTAGGGTAGGGTAGGGTAGAACCAAATGTCGGTGCACTGCGGCGTCCCACAAGGATCAGTAATAGGACCCACTTTATGGAATATCATATCATGTACGACGATGTGTTGGGGATTGAGCTTGGCGAGGGCTGCACAAGCGTGGCGTTCGCGGACGATCTGGCCCTACTCGTGGAGGCGGGGTCAAAGTCGGGGCTGATTGCGAGGGCTAACAGGTGTATAGAAGAGATAGAGGATTGGATGGAGGCGAATAAGCTGGAGCTGGCGGCCAACAAGAGTGAAGCAGTTATACTGAGGGGTTGTATCAGACGATCGGTACGCGAAACAATTAAATTCAAGATTGGCGAACAGAGTATCACGCCAAAGACAGTGATCAGATATCTTGGAATCCATATCGACCACCGCCTAAAATTCGGCGAACACATAAAGAAAGTGTGTGAGAAGGCGACACAAAAGATGACGAAGATGCAGGGAATCATGCCAAACGTGGGAGGGATGAGTAGCATGAAGCGGTACATCATTGGAAAGGCGGTGGAATCCATACTCCTGTATGGAGCACCCGTGTGGCAAGACGGAGCCTCGGTTAAAACATACAGACAACTCCTGTTAAGGACCCAGCGCAAAGTAATGTTGAGAGTAGCCAGTGCATACAAAACCGCGTCGACGGAGGCTCTACTTGTCATAACGGGGAGTGTCCCAATGGACGAATTGGTGTATGAAAGAGCCGAAATCCACAAACATGGAAGGAGGGAGAAGGCACAGAAAGATGCAGCGAGGGAGGAGACACTCTGTAGGTGGCAGGAAAAGTGGGATGCCTTGGAGGACAAGGCTAAATGGACCAAGAGACTGATACCGGACTTGAGGCCATGGTATAGCTGCAAATATAGAAATGTCAATTACTACATGACACAGTTCCTGACGGGCCATGGGTCCTTCCATACCTACGTTAAACGTATTGGCAAAAGGGAGAGCGACTTGTGCACAAGGTGCGGACTGGAAGACTCCCCGGAGCACGTGATGTTCTTCTGTAGGAGATTCCGGAAGGAAAGGGAAGAAATGTGCCTAGAATTGGGCGTCGAACTGCGGACCGCGATGTGATGTGAAGCGCGATGGATCACAAGGGTAATGGAAAGGAAAGAGGAGGAGGATAGAAAGGAGAATTAGAGAGATCGGAGGGATACCCCCGCACACGGCGACGCAAGCCCACGTACAGGCGTTCCCGTCGTGTGCTATGTTCGTGGAGCATAGGGGAAGAGAGGAGTGTTTTAGTGGGTAGGACACCAGTGAGCCCCACACTACCCCCGCGTAGGGTAGGGTGGGGACCAAATGGCCGGGTTTGGGTCTGGGATGACCCAGTGGGTCTCAGTAGGTGCGGTAGGGTGCCCATACTTACCGTGCAATAAAACGCTGAGCCCGCAGTCCTGTGTGGATGAACCGGCAAATCCTATCTCCACCTCCTCGTGGTGGTCCCTGGTAATGCGCGGCGTGCTGATGAAGTACGTCTCGTAGCCAACGGAGAAGGGTTATGGCGAGCTTCCGGCGCCTGAAACAAAACTGGAATTAGTGGGCTAAGGGAAGGAAAACCCCGACAGAAAACCCGTAATCCAAGCCTGGGAAACTGCGGTGAGGGATGAATGGCTCCACGTATACGGAGTCGGGAGCAGCCCCCCGGCATCATGGCGAGGGTGTACGGGGTAGGCAGCATTGCTGCAAGGCCTTACCGGGGTACGGGCGCACTGCCCCGGTGGACTGTTGAGCTCGGCCCAACTCGTGGGATTAATATGGAAGGGAATAAAACAAAAACAAAACAAATGGATAAGGAGATTTCAACGGAAGAGGAAGTAGCGAAGGAAACAGGAAATAATGAGGAAAAATCGATCATCAGAAGACCGGCGCTGCCAAGGACTCCACCACCGGTGAGGAAGGTCATGATGAACGAACTTCGAGAGATGACCAAGGTAACCAGATCGGGATCATTTGGGGGAACCTCTCAGAAGAGGCAAAGGGAGCAAGAGGAACTCAATCCCAAAAAGGAATTCGAAGAGACCTTTGAGAGATTAAGCAGGGCCGTAAATATGATAGCTGGTTTAGCGAAGAAGCATGCTAATTATACTCAAAATGAGATAAAGGATAAGGCAAGGGAGGCAGAAAGACTGATGGAAAAAGCGGAAAGTCAGCTAAGTGCATGGGTAATGGAGGATAACAAATGTATCGAACATACTGGGAAAAGGAAGAAAGAGGTGAAAACAAGAAGTTTTGGAACACAAACCTTCTTGTCTGGAACGGAGTCCGATGAACAGAGGGAAGCAAAAGAAATCGAGGAAAACTTACAGAGAGCGGATGGTTATGATGAGTTGGAACCACTAATTGGGAAAACATGGCCGAAGGAAGTGTTTAAGATGGTTCAAGAGGTAGAAACGGGCAAGGATTCATACAGTAAGGATAATTACGTATTGATGGTTGGAGGAGAGAAGGCATGGGAGGATGAATCAGTGCAGGAATTAGCGAATGGTTTTCCGGGGCTACAAGAAATTGTCGAAACGAACAACGGTCTAGGCGAAACTATTACGAGCACACAAACAATATCGTCTCGAGTGGGTAATATCGAAAGAGAAAAAAATCTGTTTATAGCCCCAATTAAGGAGGGTGAAGACAGAAAACAAAAGGAGTATGAGGGTATAAAGGAACAATTGAGTCATTTTAAAGGGAAGAAGGTTAAAAGGATAACAACGGTGATAACTAAGGGGGTGGATAGAGAATATGCGCTTAAAACATTGGAGGTAGCATGCCGGAAGGAGGGTATAACAGCGGAAGTTCTGACGCCGGGATTTATAATAAGAAGGGCCAGAGGAAATGGGATGGATACGGTTATTATTAAGGATACGACCCAATCGTACGCAGATATGCTGAGGACAATTAGAACGAAGGTGGAGGTGGACAACAGAGGGATAGATGTAAGAGGAATTGAAAAGTCAAACAAAGGAGATCTGATGTTTAGGGTTAAGGAAGGAGGAGGAAAGATACTCAAAGAATTGCTGGAAAAGGAAACGAAAATGGTTGTCAGATGTACTGGACCTAGAAACAGACAAAAAGCATTTCATATCAGAGGGTTGGATGAGCTAACAACAGAACAGGAGGTAGAGGATGCTGTAAGAAAACAAGTGGGCAACGATGTGAACTTTACTATATCCAAGTTGCGCCCTGCAGCAAAGAGCACCCAAACCATAACCCTAAATATGGATATATCGGGAGTAAATAAATTAAAGGAAACGGTCAAAATAGGAGCGGTAAACTGCAGGATAATGGAGAGAGTGGACATCAAGAAGTGTTATAGATGCTTGGGAGTAGGGCACATGGCAGCAGAATGCCAGGGTCAGGACCGGAAAGGATTTTGTTTAAGGTGTGGTGAAAATGGGCACTTGCTGAAGGACTGTAGAAATAACCCTTACTGTCTGACATGCCAAAAGGGAGGTCACAGCACTTCCTCGCTTAATTGTCCACAGGTAAGAGAGGAGATAGCTGAGAAAAGGGTTCGGCGAGGTAGCATACGGGATGGAGGAAGTCGAAGGGAAAGTCTGGGTAGTGGTACACTGGTTCGTGGGCCGTCGGGTTCGGGGCCGACCAATGACCAGCAACAATGAAGGTGTTGCAGATAAACGTGGGCCGAGCGAGAGCGGCGCACCACTCAGCCGAAGCATTGGCTGACAGGGAAGGGGTGGATTTAATCTGTTTCCAGGAACCCAATAGGGCAATTGTGAAAAACAAGGGGCTCATTAGTGATAATGAGGATTCCACCATATACAATTGTTATATCTCCCCGAATGTGGCATATCAGGAGTTCAAGGACTTCACTGATGAGGTGTTTGATGACCCTATAAGGAACCGAGGGAAGACTGTGGTACTTGGCGACTTCAACGCCAAATCGATTATGTGGGGGTCCAGTTTCAACGATAGGAGAGGCACCTACCTCTCTGAAATCCTGGAGACTGCTGGTCTAATAGTGATGAACGACGGGAGTGCCACATTTGAAAGAGGAACAACAGGGTCACACATTGACATCACTTTGATGTCAACGGCACTGGTCAAGAAAGGGTGTCATTGGGGCGTTCTAAGGGATGAGGAGTCTTTTAGCCAGCATAACTTTATCATGGTGGAATTTGGAAAACGAAAGAAGCAAGAAGAACAGTGGAGGGATAAAGTGACAATTAACAAAGAAGAATTTAGAGAATATGTGAACCTGCTGGTGAATGAGGACGGTATGGATGTGGGGGTCGTAACGACGGCTATTAAAAATGCTCAGGATCTCTCTATGAAATCGGGGAGGCGGAAATATACTCGGACACAACCCTATTGGTGGAATGAGGACATACAAAGAAAGAGAGCAAGGTGTAATAGGGCACGAAGGAAGGCGAGTAGAGCTGTGAAGAGGAACATACTTTCGGCTGAGGCGGTCGAGGAAACTGCGAAATACAAGGAAGAAAGGAGAAGATATAAGGCGGCAATAGGCGACTCCAAGAAGCAGCAGTGGAAACTGCTATGTGAACAAGTGGAAGAAGACGTCTGGGGGTTAGGATACCGCATAGTCACAAAGAAGTTGGGGGTGATGACTTCCCAATATGATATACCCAAGGCAGAAAGACATCAAATTATAGCTAACTTATTCCCCGGAAAGAAGGACAACAGACCAGAAATAGATTGTGCTGACATAGCACCAGTAATTACGATGGATGAGTTAATAGCGGCTGCAAATAAAATAAAATCTGGGAAGGCTCCGGGTCCAGACCGGGTACTGGCTGAGTCGCTCAAGGAGACAATAAAGGCAATCCCCCAGGGGATGTTGGATATGCTGAATGAATTAATTCGCAGGCAGGAGTTCCCTAAGATCTGGAAGGTTGCTAATGTCACGCTAATACCTAAGGGCACAATGCCAGGGTCACAAAGATCGTACAGGCCTATTTGCTTACTAAGCGTGGTGGGAAAAATGTATGAACAAATATTGAAAGGGAGGCTAGAAGAAGAACTGGAAACCAACGAATCAATAAAAGAGTCACAATTTGGATTCAGAAAAGGAAGAAGTACCGTAGACGCGATTAGGGCTGTGATTGAAAAGATAGGAGAAGGCAGGCAGAAATGGGCCGTACTGAGTCTTCTGGATATTAAAAACGCCTTCAATACCGCTACGTTTAGTAAGATAATGCGAGGTCTGGAAACTGCAGGAGTCAGCAGGTACTTAATAAAAATCATCGATAGCTACTTCACGGAGAGATATATAAATACGGGCAAGAAGAAAATGAGGCTGACACAGGGGGTTCCTCAGGGCTCGGTACTTGGGCCTACACTTTGGAACGTGCTATACAATGGAGTATTACGACTAATATTACCGCCGGACTGCTGTACTATTGCATATGCGGACGATTTGGCCCTGATAACAAAAGCCAACAAGCCAGACCAGCTCAAAGAACGTACCCATGAGGCATTAACAGAAATTAGCAGGTGGATGAGCAAGAATGACCTGACTCTGGCAGCAGCGAAGACAGAGATATTAATAGCAAGAGGTCCAATGAATAGAGAGGGAATCGTTTTTGAAGTGGAAGGAATTGAAGTGGTTCCAAAAAGGGCCGTAAAGTACCTGGGTGTATGGCTGGATGATAGACTCCGATTTACTAGGCATGTGAAAGAGGTAGCAGCTAAGGGGGAGAGGCTAGTGGCGGCACTGAAGAAAATACTTCCCAATACACATGGAGCGAGAGGCAGTAAAAGAAGATTACTGAATGGGGTGCTTCAATCGACTATTCTCTATGCTGCACCAATATGGGGCGGTGTCCTGAAATACGAGAGGTATAGGAGGATTTTGACAATGGTGCAGAGAAAAATGCTAATTAGAGTGACCAGCGCGTACGTAACGGCTTCGGCAGAGGCCCTTTATGTGGTGGGGGGTGTTATACCAATAGACCTCCTGGTGGACGAAAGAGGCAGAATTTACCGCAACAGAGACAACGGGAATGAGGTGAAAATATCTGAAAGAGCAACAACGATACGCCAATGGCAGGAACGCTGGAGGATGAACACTGGGGTTGCGAAATGGACCAAAAGTCTAATACAGGATGTCGAAAAGTGGCTTAAATGTAAGCACAGGGAAACAAACTTTTACCTGACGCAATTCCTCACAGGTCATGGCTGCTTCCAGGAATATACCAGCAGAATAGGAAAAAGTGATACGGATGAATGCATGTACTGCGATGAAAAGTATACGCCTGATCACACAGTATTTAGTTGTAGAAGATGGGATGATATACGATTAGCGATGGAAAGGGAGGTGGGAAGTAAACTTAATGCCACCAACATAATAGACGTTATGATAGATAGCGAAGATAATTGGAAGAATATCTCCAAAGGGATCGAGAATATAATAAGAGAAAAGGAAAAAGATGAGAGGCTACAGCAGATGAATGCTTAAAGACAACGCGGAGTTATTTGTAGTATGCCCTTAGGGTGAATCCAAATGACTCATTTGCGTGAGAAATCGTGGAGTGGTTTTTAGTGGGTATTATGCTCCTTAGAGTCCCACACTACCCCCACCGACCAACTGTGGGGGTGTGCGTAAATGCATTTTCCACTCCACGGGAAAAAAAAAAAAAAAAAAAAAAAAAAAAAAAAAAAAAAAAAAAAAAAAAAAAGGGTACTGCAGGGTAGGGTAGGGTAGGCCAACGAAAAGCAGACAATCTTATCCAAACTAATGCCGAATATTGGAGGACCCGATAGTCTGAAAAGAGAAGTATTAGTAGGGGTGGTAAACTCCATCCTGTTATATGGAGTGCCGGTGTGGGCAGATGTGTTGAAATTCGCAAGATACAAGGAGATGCTAATACGAACGCAACGAAGAGCACTGCTAAGAATAGCAAGCGCCTACAGGACGGTATCTATGGATGCTTTAAGCGTGATAACCGGAATTGTGCCAATCGACCTGCAGATTACCGAGAGAGAAAGCATTTATAGAAACAAGTCTGACAGCCAATTTGGGAAAAAAGAAGCGAGAGAATTAAGCATCTCCACATGGCAGGAAAGGTGGAATAACTTAGTCCATAAGGCGCAGTGATTAATACCGCAAATCGACGACTGGCTGAACTGCAAATTTAGACGGATTGACCACTATATTACGCAATTTCTAACGGGCCACGGTTCATTCCAAACATTCGTCAAAAGGATCGGGAAAACCAGCGATGAAAGTTGTTACTACTGCCAAGAGCAAGACACAGCTGAACACACCTTTTTTAAATGTGTTCGCTTCGATGGAAATAGAATAGAAATACAAGAAATAGTTGGTAAAGAACTGACTCCCGAAAATGTAATACCAACGATGCTAAAAAACAAAGAAACCTACGACGGTATATGCAAATTTGTAACTAAGGTCATAAAACAAAAAATGATGGACGAGAGGGAACGAGAAAAAAGAGGGAACTCGGAATAAGGTAGAAAGGACAACCCATGTAGCTCCGACGAAAACCAGAAATGGTAGTTCCGGACTACATAGAGGGTAACCAGAGGTGGTTTTAGTGGGTAAACAAGGCTTGCACACCCCGCCTTGGAGTCCTCACACTACCGGGGAAGGGAGGAACCTGTACCCGGTGTGCATAAAGCATTTCCACCCGGCAAAAAAAAAAAAAAAAAAAAAAAGGGTAGGGTGGGGTCCAAATGGCTGGTACCCGGGTCTCGAGGTGTTTCGGATTGCCAGTGTCCGGGGCGCATTAAAACTCGAGTAACGCCCAGTGTCTCGAAAAGGCTGTTGAGATAGTCCTGAGAAGGACTGTTGAGATAGTCCTGAAAAGGACTGTCGAGACAGTCCCGGGGGGCCCGCGGTTGCGGTCCCGTGAGGGTCTGCGGTTGCGGCCCCGTGAGGGACGGTCGAGATAGCCTTGAAAAGACATACCGGCAAATCCTATCTCCACCTCCTCGTGGTGGACCCTGGTAATGCGCGTCACGTAGCCAACGGAGAAGGGTGAAGGGCGAACTTCCGGCGCCATATCGGGAAAAATTGGCTAAGGGAAGGAAAACCCTGAAAAAAAACCCACGGGACCAAAGGGTCGGGATGGACCTCAGTGGTGCCGTGGGTTGTCCATACTTACCGTGCTGTTAAATGCTGAGGAGTCCTTCGTCCTTCGTGGATGAACCGGCAAATCCTATCTCCGCCTTCGAGAGGTGGTCCTAGGCAAGGCGGGGCGTGCTCTTGGAGTACGTCTCGTAGCCAATGGAGAGGGGTGACAGGCGAGTCTTCGGCGCCTAATCGGAAGCAAATGGGCTAAGGGAAGGAAAACCCCGACAGAAAACCAAGGACGGATTTAGCGGAAATGGAATGGCGAGGACATGGACAAAATTTAATTGCAAATATGGATAAGTCGAATAATGGAAAAAATGTTACCGAACAGGGTGTCGGATGCCCAGTTCCGGTCGGTGAGGGAGGTGATAGAGCAGGCCTCCGCCGACCGTCAGCAAGCGACTGCTCGGAATCCTCGGTGGGTAGCCAGGCCGGGGATTCCTTTATTGCTACTGGAGCAAGCGAGGTGGCTGAAAAGGTCGGAAAAGTAGGCGAGGAACAAGGAGAGCACATTGGGAAGGAGGTAGAGGCGTTTTCTCGAATGCCAAAGATTGCGAGGAGTCCACCACCTATCCGTAAGACGATGATGGATGAGCTCAAAGGATTAAAGAAAGTTCAGCGATCTGGATCTTTTGGAGGCACTACACAAAAGAGGCTAAGGGAAGAGGAATCGACTAGCATATTGGATGAGTACAAGGAAACTTTTGGAAGGATTCTGGAGGAGGTCCAGCGACTGGACAGTTTGGCAAAGGAGCATGCTCGCTACACAAAGAACGAGATAAAGGCTAAGATCGCTGAGGTTAAGTGGTTCGTGGATAAGGCTGCGAGGCAACTACCTAACATAGAAAAGGTAAGTACGCCGGAAAAGCAAATAGAAAAGAGGTGTAAGGAGGTACAAACGAGGACTATCGGAACACAGACGTACTTATCTGGGGACGAGACGGATATGGAAAGAGAGGTTAAGGAGATTGAGGAAAACATTGAGCGTGCTGAAAAGTATGAAGACATTGTGGATATTATGGGAAGAACCTGGCCGGATGTTGTGTACAAAGCGGTACAGGAAAAGGAAATAGGCGCGGATTCATACAGTGGAAACAATTATGTGGTTATCGTCGGAAAGGAGGAGGAATTGGACGGGGGAATAGTCAATCCCCTTGAGAAAATATTCCCGGGTCTTGAAGAGGTGATTACGACAAACACCGGATGTGCGGAAGTAGTGGATAGTACCCAGACGATATCGTGTCGTACTGGGCAAAAAACTATTACGAAAAATCTCGTGGTATTACCTTCGGGTACAGAAGAAGTGCCAAGCGAGAAAGAATATGAGGAGTTTCAGGAGCAAGTAAATATTATGAAGGACAAGAAGGTAAAGGAGATCACAGTGGGGATAATTGGAGGGGCTCAAAGAGAAAAGGCGTTAAAGATGTTGGAATGCGCGTGCCGCAAAAAGAAGATTGTTGCAAGCATTCTGACCAACGGAGAAATAATTAAAAGGAAGAAGGGCGGAGCTGTAGCCCTGGATACGGTAATAATCAGAAAGAGCACATACGCAGACATGTTAAAGGAAATAAAGAGTAAAGCGGATATCGGGAAGATGGATCTAGACATTAGGGGTGTACAGAGGACGAACAGGGGAGATCTGATGTTTAGGGTCAAGACCGGTGGAGGGGCTAAGCTTAAGGAAATAGTCGAGAGGACTACGAAGATGGTAGCGAACGCGAGAGGACCTAAAAAAAGAGAGAAAATCTGGCATATCAGAGGAATAGATGAAGTAACATCTGCTGAAGAAGTCGAAGCTGCGGTGAGAGCAGCAGTGGGAGGAAATGTTCATTTTACATTATCGACCCTGCGGCCTGCAGCGAAATCAACGAAGGCGGTCACCCTAGTAGTGGACAAATCTGTAGCCCATAAAGTACCGGACACCATAAAAATAGGCGTGGTTAACTGCCAACTAGAGGAAAGGGTCAATGTGGAAAAATGCTACAACTGCGGGGGGATGGGACATAAAGCTGCGGAGTGTAAAGTAAGGAAGGATAGCTGTAGAAGGTGTGGAAGGGAAGGCCATATTCAGAGAGAGTGTACTAACGATCCGAGGTGCATGACGTGCAATACGGATGGGCATAATACAGGCTCTATGAACTGTCCCATAAGGAGAAGGGAAGTGTTTGAGAAAAGGAGAAGGTATTCCTCATCGGCAGGAACCCCAGTGAGCACGCCGAAATGTGATTAGCTGTGATATTTTATAGATTTTATTTATATTTATATTCGTATACGTCTTTAGTTATAGTTATACAGAGTGGTTAGTAATATACAAGCGGTAGAATGAAAATTCTGCAGATCAACGTTGGTCGTGCTAGGTTGGGTCACAGTGCATCGGAGGCAATGGTTGATAGGCATGAAATCGATATGGTCTGCTACCAGGAGCCAAATGTAGCTATTACAAAAAACAAAGGACTCATTGCGGACAAAAGAGTTGACGTGGCAGTTTACTGCAGGAATAAAAACATGGGTATTACCACGCATCAGAGTAGGGATGGCTACATCAAAGTCGTATTTGCGGACATGACGATATACAATTGTTACATCTCTCCCAATGTATCACTCGAGGCCTTTAAAGAATACGTTGATAAAATTTTCGCAGAAGTTAGAAATGACAGGAGAAAGGTGATTATACTAGGTGACTTCAACGCTAAGTCGGTGATATGGGGGTCGGATAGAGATGACACAAGAGGAACATACCTAACTGAATGCATGGAATCGGCAGGGGTAGTAGCTATGAACAACGGCACGGCCACATACCAAAGAGGACGGTTTAAGTCAAATATCGATATCACCATGGCGTCGGATAGCATGGTTAAGAGGGTGTCGAAATGGAGTGTGCTGGAGGACGAAGAAAGTTTTAGCGATCACAAATTTATACAATTTGAGCTTAAATCGAAGTGCAAAAGCCCTGATTGGAGAGGGCAAACAACATTTCATAGGGAAACCTTTGAAGAGTGCCTGAATCTGACACTGAACGAAAACACGATGTCTGTGAGAAAAATGGGCATTGCCATAAAGAACGCACAGGACGTAGCTACAATCGCAACCAGGACTTCTTACCGTCGAACGCAGCCTTATTGGTGGAATGAGGACATAGAAGAAAAAAGGTCATTATGCAATAGAGCACGTAGGGAGTTAACAAGGGGTAGAAAGAGGCAGTCAAGCTTCGACGCGCACGATCTATTAAGGAAACAAGAAAAGTACATCGAACGCAGGAATGCATACAAAGCGGCTATAAAGGCATCTAAAAGGGACCACTGGAAACAGTTATGCGAGCAACTCGAGGATGATCCCTGGGGAAGGGGATATAAGATCGTTACCCAAAAGATGAACCTCACGCAGTATACCCTCAGTAGACAGGAAAAACACGAGGTAATAGTAGGCTTGTTCCCGGGTAGGAGGGACAACAGGAAAGGGGTCGTAACGGAGCGGGGGGTAGTAGGTTTTACCATGGAGGACTTACGGAACGCGCTGGAGAAACTGAGGAACGGGAAAGCCCCGGGCCCCGATAGAATACAGGTTGCCGCCCTCAAAGAGGTCGTGCGTATCAAGCCCAAGGTCATACTTACGGTGTTCAACAAACTGCTGACTTCGCAGGACTTTCCCAGGAGTTGGAAGAGGGCGCACGTCGTCCTCATCCCTAAGGCAACGCAGAAGAACGATTCTCCGACGGCATATAGACCGATATGCCTCTTGAGTGTACTAGGTAAGCTGTACGAGCAGCTCATCAAGGCAAGGCTGGAAGAGGAACTAGAAGAAAAGGGGGTTATAAGCGATACGCAGTTCGGGTTTATGAAGGGAAGATCGACGGTTGATGCCATTACCTGGGTGGTCCAAAAGGCTAGAGAGGAAAGGAAGAAAAAATGGGCCGCACTTGTCCTACTTGACATCAAAAATGCGTTTAACACCGCCGCATGGAGTAAGATCATAAATAAGCTGGAAGAGGCAAAAATTAGTCAATATTTAATTAAGATCGTGGATACTTACCTGAAAGACCGCTACATAGACACAGGAGTGGATAGATTAGAACTTACCCAGGGAGTTCCACAGGGGTCGGTCCTAGGCCCGACCCTGTGGAACGTGTTGTACGATGAGGTTCTCCAGATAGCACTACCAGAGGGGTGCCATTCGGTAGCGTATGCTGACGACTTGGCCCTTGTGACAAAGGCGTCGGATCCGGACAGCCTGGTGGAGAAGACGAACGAAGCCCTCAAGGAGGTAAGCAGGTGCCTGAAAAGAAACGGGTTAGTGCTGGCAGCAGAGAAGACAGAAGCTGTGGTGGTTAGGGGTAAAAGAGATAGGACAGGAGTCAAGTTCAAGGTAGAGGGGGAAATCGTAATACCTACAACGAAAGTGAAGTACCTAGGGGTGTGGATTGACAGTAAGCTAAGCTTTACGCACCACATCAGAGAGAGCGCAGTTAAGGCGGAAAAACTGGTAAACTCGTTGAAAAGGATTCTACCTAGAACGCACGGAGTGTCAAGCTACAAGAGGAGGCTATATAATGGAATACTGCAGTCAATAGTGCTTTATGCTGCACCTGTCTGGGGAGAGGCGATGAAGTACTGTCGATATAGAGACTTGATCACTAAAGCTCAGAGGAAGATGCTAATAAATGTAGCCTGCTCATACGTAACGGCGTCCACGGAGGCGCTATACGTGGTGGCGGGAATCATACCCATCGACCTGATGGTTGGCGAGAGAATGAGACTGTATGGATGCAGATCGGAGTGGAAAGGTGCGAAAGCAAGGGAACGGCAGAGAACGATGGATGAGTGGCAGAGAAGATGGAATAACCTCACTGAGGTAGCTGGTTGGACCAGAAGCCTCATCCGAGATATCAGGGCGTGGTATGAGTGCAGACACCGAAACGTCAACTTCTACCTGACCCAGTTTTTAACGGGACACGGCTGCTTCAGGTCGTATACTAAGGCAGGTCGTATAGGCAAGACCGATGACACTTGTATGTACTGCGATGAGGTGGACACAGCGGAGCACGCTGTGTTTGAGTGTGTGAAGTCGAGAGAGTCGAGAGTAGCGGCAGAGAGGATGATCGGCGGCCCATTGGGAGTCGAGAATTTGGTCGAAAGGATGGTGGAGAGCAAGGAGAATTGGGACATTATAAAAGATTTTATTGTAGAAGAGATGAAGCTCAGAGAAATTGACGAGCGATTGGCACAGAGTTAGAGGACGACGCCGAGTTCTCTGTAGCATACCCCTCGAGGGTGACCCGGAGGATTCCTTCATGGCGTGATGAAGAAGACAGGTTTTTTTAGTGGGTATTGAAGCCTGAGTCCCACACTCCCCCGACCGTCCAACACCAGGTCGGGGCGTGCGTAAACGCACTTTTCCTGTCTTAAAAAAAAAAAAAAAAAAAAAAAAAAAAAAAAAAAAAAAAAAAAAAAAAAAAAAGGGTAGGGTAGGGTAGGGTACGGTAGGTTAGGGTAATACGGTCAACAAAATGGTGGAATCAATGATAAAAAAGAGATTGGAGATCGAATTGGAAAGGAAGGACGGAATTGCCGATAATCAATTTGGGTCCCGAGCTGGAAGATCAACGGTCAGTGCAATGGAGAAAGTGAAAAAAACACGTAGAGGAAGGAAAGGGGAAATGGCTTGCATTAATTACCATTGACGTTAGAAACGCTTTTAATATGGCTTCGTGGCAACTGATAATAAAAGAGCTCAAATTGAAAGGTGTATCGGAATATATATTGAATCTAATCGTATCGTATGTAAGTGACAGGAAAATCAGCATAAACAACGAAGAGCTGTAAGTGACGGGAGGGGTTCCACAGGGCTCTGTCCTGGGCCCGACGCTCTGGAACGTTCTTTACGATGGCTTGCTGAGATTAAAGCTTGGAGATAGGGTTCAGACGGTGGCTTTTGCGGACGACGTAGCATTAATTGTGGAAGCTCATGCAACGGAACTAATGCACAGACGAAATATTGCAATATATAGGGTCGAGAAGTGGATGGAAGAACACGAGCTAGAAATTGCACCGGAGAAAACCGAGGCAATCGTTCTAAAAGGTCATAGGTGGGAAAGGAAAAGGCAGGAGGTAGAATTTGAAGTTAGAGGGGAAAATATCAAAACACAAAAGGCGGTAAAGTACTTGGGTGTCATGTTCGGCTCAGGCGGGTCATTCAGGCAACACATTATATACGCCTCAAAAAAGGCGGATGAAAGAGCTACAATGCTGAATAGACTACTACCGAGAGTAGGAGGACCATCCAGCAAAAAGAGAATCGTACTATCGGAAGTAGCCGACTCGATCCTTCTATATGGAGCTCCAATATGGGCGGACGAGCTGAAAATAAAAAAAAGCAAAAACGAATGGAGTCGGTACAAAGGAAATACCTCATAAGAGCGACGAGCGCCTACGGTACGGTCTCCACAAGGGCTATACAGATTATCGCCGGAGTTATACCGATACATCTAAAGGTGGAGGAAAGAAGGATTGTACAGGGTGGCCAAATAAGGATGGCTCTCGGCCATATCTCGCAAACTAATTATCGTACAGACTTGCGGTAAAAAATTTTATGACTAAAACGGCCAAAAGAAAATGCTGGAAATAATTTTTAAGTCTCTAAAATGGCCGCTAGTGGGAGTATCCGCCATCTTGATTTTTAAAGGCATTTTTTTCAAAATGTTTCGTAATAAAGGTATCAAAAATGTATTTTATTTTAATAGGTGAGGTAATTTCGATTATTTTTTGTTATATGTTTTTGACTCTATCTTTTAAAATAAAGTGGTGGGGGTTGTTTGAATATTGTGACAAATAAATGTTAATAACTTTTTAATGGCTGAACGGATTTTCAAAAAAATGAAATCGTTAAAAAGGGCATTCCTTGGTCTATCATTTACATTATATAAGATATTATTTTAAATGCTTGATTGGCCGCAAGAGGGTCTTTTATTTTTCGAAATGGCGTCCATCATTTCGAATAAAACATTCGATTCTTTGCTCTGTGTTCAAAACGATTTTTCGAAGTAATATTAATCTTCAAGTATCATATTTAGAAACACCAAGCTAAGTAATATTCACTCATTAATTGTTGGATTTCCCTTCTATTCGCATTAATTGAGAACCAAAAAAATAAGCATGCCATGGAAAATGGAAAAAACGAGCATGCCGTGGAAAATAAAAAACAAGCATGCCGTGGAAAATAAATAATGACAGTCGGTAAATGTCAATCTTATTAAGGTTGAAGTTATTCTTTGCGTAACTTTTCGTAATTTTTTGGTGATTTTGTTTTGTAAAATGAATTTCCCTCCTGCAGAAGTTTTTGATATGTTTCGTGTTTATTTTCAATCTAACGACAACGTAACTGTTGCCGCAAGAGTATACGCCGTTGAGTATCCTGAGAGGCGTCATCCATCGCATAGAGTTTTGCGTAGAATTATTAGACGATTCCGAACAACTGGAAGTATTACAACTCCTTCGAATAGAAGAAGAAAAAGAGCTCGAACTGATGAGAATATCGTGAATGTCTTGGCAAATGTGCAAATTGATCCTCAAATTAGTACCCGAGATCTGTCAAGAAATTTGGGAATACCAAGAACTACTATTCAAAATATTTTGATAGATCACAAGTAAGTATTTGTGATGCTGACTACCGTCGAATTCATTAGATATTCGCTACTTTTGAAATTATTATAACAAAATATGTTTATTTTAAATTGTGTTTTAATTTCAGGTTTCATCCATATCATATTGTGTTGCACCAAGCTTTAACCTATGGTGATTACGACCGTAGGTTAGATCATTGCCACTAGTTACGCAACATGATTTTAGAGAATCCTGATTTTCTTTTACGAATATTATGGACGGATGAGGCTACATTTCGCAGTGATGGTAGTGTCAATAGGCACAATATGCACTATTGGTCTCAAGAAAACCCACAATGGATGCAGCAGGTCCAGAACCAAGGTCGTTGGTCTGTTAATGTGTGGTGTGGTATACTGGGAGACCGAATTGTTGGTCCCTGGTTTATTAATGATCGACTAAATGGGCACACATACTTGATTTTTTTACGAAACGAACTTCCTTTATTATTGGAAGATGTTCCTCTAGAGACTCGAAGAAATATGTGGTTCCAACACGATGGGTGCCCAGCTCATTTTTCTAGAATGGTCCGAGATTATTTAAATGAAGAATATCCTGGAAAGTGGATTGAACGAGGAAGTATTTTTTCGTGGCCGCCTAGATCTCCAGATTTAAGTTGTTTAGATTTTTTATTTATGGGGTCGCGTTAAAGATATCGTATATGCCATACAACCAACCACAAGAGAGGATATGATTCAGGGAATTACCAATGCTGTTCGAAGTCTCTTGTCCGCTGAAATTCGAAGAAGCGTTTTGAACACAGAGCAAAGAATCGAATGTTTTATTCGAAATGATGGACGCCATTTCGAAAAATAAAAGACGACGGTTACATTTATAAATACAAATCGGTCCTTTTCAGGACCACACATTTTTATTAAATAGAAACAATGGTAATTAGTGCGTTTATAATGAGAGGGGTACCAAAAATATTCCCAATTTCTTGTTTTTTTTTCTTCTTTTAGATATATTTTAGGTTAGGAAAGAGATATCGAGATGCGGTTTTCACAGGCTTGTTTGGCAATTATTTGACTATTTTTCTCCAATAAAAAAGTTATATCGATGCATATAAATTTTTTGAGAAAATCGGAATTTTTTGAGGTAATGTCGGAAAACGCCCTCTTGCGGCCAATCAAGCATTTAAAATAATATCTTATATAATGTAAATGATAGACCAAGGAATGCCCTTTTTAACGATTTCATTTTTTTGAAAATCCGTTCAGCCATTAAAAAGTTATTAACATTTATTTGTCACAATATTCAAACAACCCCCACCACTTTATTTTAAAAGATAGAGTCAAAAACATATAACAAAAAATAATCAAAATTACCTCAACTATTAAAATAAAATACATTTTTGATACCTTTATTACGAAAAATTTTGAAAAAATGACTTTTAAAAATCAAGATGGCGGATACTCCCCCTAGCGGCCATTTTAGACATTTAAAAATTATTTCCAGCATTTTCTTTTGGCCGTTTTAGTCATAAGATTTTTTACCGCAAGTCTCTACGATAATTAGTTTGCGAGATATGGCCGAGAGCCATCCTTATTTGGCCACCCTGTACATACCGTGTTGGAAAATTTTTCGCGCATAATAGGGAAATCAATGTTAAATTCTTAGCCGGCTGAAATCCAATCTACCAGTGTACATTTCAATAGAACGTCGCGATCAATTCTAATAAATTTAATTGTTCTACTGGACTTCACACCGCGCTTTGGCTTGGTTAGATTAAAAATCAAATAATTTCGACGGTTTCAACACTTCGACAGTATCAAAACGGGTTCGGATGGGTGAACGTCGAGTCGATTACAAAGAATTGAGAATTTTTAAACGATAATTTATTGAAAAAATATCACTAATAATAAAATAGAATTATGTAGATATGTCTTTTTGCCACAATGGCTTGAAAAAGAAAGTAAATTCTAAGAAAATAATAAAAAGAATACTCCAAAAATAAACTTAAAGATTATTTTAAAATAGAAAATAAAAGAACTCTAAAAAATAGTCCACCGCTTTCTGCTAAATAGCCAAACCTGTCATACAGATGTCATCTCATATTACTGAGCTGAGGTGTAATTTTAAGCAAATTGAATTATTTTTTCCTTAATTTTCCTTATTTTAACAAGATTTGTTGCTATTTCAAAACTGTACCTACCGATACACACATTTTTTTGAAATATCCCCAAAAAACCTATTAATTGTAGTTTCTAAATAATTTTGTACCTCATACCTAACACAAATAACTTTGTACCTCTACAAATCGCGGCGTGCGGTCCAGTAGAACAATTAAATTTATTAGAATTGATCGCGACGTTCTATTGAAATGTACACTGGTAGATTGGATTTCAGCCGGCTAAGAATTTAACATTGATTTCCCTATTATGCGCGAAAAATTTTCTCACACTGTATAAACAACATAGGAAAGGACAAAACACAAAAAACCATAGTAAGAAAACAGATCATGCAGATGTGGCAAAAGGAATGAGAAAACAATTACGAAGTAGGCCAGTGGACGAAATCATTAATTGGTAACATAGAGGAATGGGTCGAGTGCCCTCATAGATATGTAGATTACTACACCACACAATTTCTGTCAGGGCACGGATGTTTTAAAAATTACACAAAGAGGATAGGGAAGGAGCCAAACGAAAACTGCGAGTATTGCGGAGAACAGTATACACCAGGCCACACGATATTTGCGTGCAGCCGATGGGGAAGGGAAAGGACAGCGACAGAGAGTGAATTAGGATGCACATTAAACACTAACAACGTGGTAAAGGTAATGGTGGCGAAAAAGGAAAATTACGAAATAATAAGGAAACTAATAAACAAAATCCTAAAAGTAAAGGAAGAGGACGAGAGAACACGGCAGGCAAAACAAAGCAACATAAAGACGTAACGGCAGTGCATACCCCCAGTAATGGAAGAAAGCCAGGCGATGGCGGTTCCCATAACTGGAAGGGAGGAAACCGAGGTGGTTTTAGTGGGTATACAAGGCTTGCACACCCCGCCTTGTAGTCCTCACACTACCAGGAAAGGAAAGAACCTGTACCCGGTGTGCATAAAGCATTTCCACCTGACACAAAAAAATGGGTAGGGTATTTTAAAAGGTCACGGGAGAGGAAGAAGCATAACCTTCAGATGTGGAAATGTAAATATCACACCGTCAAAACCCCTTACTTACCTGGGAGTGACACAGGGAGAAAACCTGGGAGAAACACGTTCTATTGAAATGTGTACTGGTGACTGGATTTCAGCCGGTTAAGAATTTAACATTGATTTCCCTATTATGCGAAATTAAATTTCCAACGGTGTATATATTTCCTGATTAATCCTATACACCGGAACATGAAGTTTCTCCAAATAAACGTAGGCCGTTCAAGTAGGTCACACGACGTCTCCGAGGCTTTAGTAAACAGGCTAGATGTGGACATAATATTTATTCAAGAACCTAACATAAACACCTCAAAAAGGAAAGGATTAATTATAGATCAAAACAACGCAGTGGCAGTTCAGGTTATAAACAGAAAGGTTGGGATTCGTGAGAAGCTAATAAGGAAGGGATACATTAAGTTGTGAAACACCCTGTATACTGCGGACAAACGGCCACAATTAGCCATACGATCTTCCAGTGTAGCCGCTGGAATGAAGAGAGGCAAAGAATACAGGTGCTTTTGGATAGCTGGGCGAAGATAACATTATCGAACACATGATAGAGAGCCGAACAAAATGGACAAAAATAGCGGAATACATCACAAACATTGTGAAACGCAAAGAATGGGAAGAAAAGGAACAATAACAACGACAAAATGAACGAACAATACAAGAAATAGAAGGATAGAGAGAGGAAGCCTGCTTTACACCCGAAGCTATATCTAACAAGATGATCCCAGGTGTAACTAAGCAGGAGAAAAAAGTTGCTGCGATGGAACAACTAGAGATTTTTTAGTGGGTATTGAATCGCACACGACCCCCGCCGACCAACTGCGGGGTGTGCGTAAACCATAGACCTATTAACTATGGACGCGGTTTAGACAAAGAGGTAGTGTTGTCGATGAATGAGAGAGATGCAGCTAGTTTGGGCATATGGCAATGAGAGATTGGACAATGCATTAGCCAATAGTAAGAAAGCAAAAGACCACGTGAGTTACGTTTTCAGATATGCAAGGTAGCTGGGGTAGAGGAGTGCAGCGGAGGGTGTTGTGATTTATTATTTTTTTGCCGAGCAAAATGCATTCTTCAGCTGAGCCTAAATTCCCACGCATTTGCAAATACAGTTCTTATTTTGTATTGTTAATTGGATCATCCTACCTATTAGCCTGTACAGATTTCGCAATTTAAGACCTAGCTGTTTTCTCTTGTAAAACATATGTTTCTTCCAGGTCATTCTTCTGTCCAAGTGAATACCAAGATAAAAACAATATTTAGATATTAAGCGTATAAATAATTTAACAGATTAATAGCCTTTTTTCACGCACCCTGTATATATTTTATTTTTTTTTTGGTACCGCCTACTTTTAGCCCAAACTAGCTCCATCTCTCACGGACCTCTCTCTCTATCATTGGGAACGCTGAATAACCTCAAAATAACGTTTGTGTCGCGTCCATACTTAATAGGTCTATGGCGTAAACGCATTTTTCTCATCTTAAACAAAAAAAAAAGGTAGGGTAGGCAAAACCAGGATATGTAAAGCTGAATTTACAAAATATCGTCGTCTATAACTGTTATATTTCTCCGAATATAAACTTCCAGGACTTCACCGCATATATTGATGAGCTCATGAACGACATCAGAGGGGATGAAAAGAACGTTGTGGTACTAGGGGATTTTAACACCAAATCAGTCCAATGGGGAAGCAACAAAAATGACAGAAGAGGAACGTATTTAACAACGTGTATGGAGGCTCTGAATTTGACATGCTTAAACGACGGGACGGCGACATTTGAGAGAGGGAAAACTAAATCGCACATAGACATCACACTAGTGTCAGATAAACTTAAAAAGGTTACTCATTGGAAGGTAAATAACGAGGAATCGTTCAGTCTTCATAAGTATATCGAGTTAGAAATAGACATCAAAAAAGGGAAAAACACGTTCTGGATGGGAAAGGCAATATTGAATAAAGAAGAATTCGGGGAATATTTGGAGCTTATCATGGATACCCACGAGATGGACGCAGAGGAAATCGTTAAGGTAATTAAAAACGCGCAGGACCTAGCTATAACAAAAGATAAAAGAGCGTATAACCGAATACAGCCGTACTGGTGAAATACCAAGATCGAGGAGAAAAGGGCGACATGTAACCGCGCACGTAGGGATATGCTAAGGGTCAGGAGAAGGAATTCAGGCGATGTGGGGGAAAAGGCAAGAATATACAAGCAGGCTAAAAGCGATTACAGAAAGGCAATGGGATCGTCAAAAAGAAACCACTGGAAGACCCTGTGCGAGCAGCTGGATGATGACATCTAAGGACAAGGGTACAGGATAGTAACGAAGCAAATTAAAACAGCAGCGGTAAATTACACTTTATACACGGAAGAGAAAAGACAGGTTATTAAGGAACTATTCCCAAAGAAGGTAGATCGAAGGCGAAAGATAGGCATGGCACAGAAGGTTAGCTTATTTACACTGGACGAATTGTTGGAAGCAGTCAAGAAATTAAAAAGTGGGACAGCCCCGGGGTCGGATCGTATTGAGGTAGAAACTGTAAAGGAAGCGATAAAATATAAACCGGATGTCATACTAAGTATGTTTAAAAAGCTGTTTGAGGCACAGAATTTCCCTCGAATTTGGAAATCCGCACACGTCGTGTTGATCCCGAAGGATAGTCGCTCACAGGAAGCTCCGAATACCTATAGACCGATATGTCTTATAAGCGTGGTGGAGAAGTTGTACGAACACCTTACCAAGAGCAGATTAGAGATGGAACTGGACCAGAAGAACTTCATCAGTGAGACCCAGTTTGGGTTCAGAAAAGGGAAACAACCTTGTGGAACGTCCTGTACGGCGGTGTTCTAAGGCTGGTATTACCAGTGGACTGCTACACGGTAGGTTACGCTGGGGATCTGGTGGTTATAGCTATGGCATATAGTAGGGAGAAGCTGATTGAGAGGGTAAATGAATCCCTAAGGGACATTAGTGAATGGATGAAGAAAAACGAGCTCAAACTGGCGGCAGCAAAAACCGAAGCTGTGTTGGTGAAGGGAGGAAGGTCCAACGGTGCAATTTGAAATCGATGGGGTGCACATAAAACCAAAACAGGCCTTAAAATATCTAGGGGTGTAGATCGACGGAGGTATAAGGTTCACAAAGCACGTAAAAGAAACGGTAGTCAAAGCAGAAGCGGCAGTAGGAGGCGCCCTAAGGCGGATTATGCCAAATACACACGGCTTGTCCAGTGCCAAAAGAAGGATCTACAACGCAGAACTGCAGTCAATTGTCCTGTATGCAGCGCCAGTTTGGAGGGACGTCGTTCTAAACAAAAAATACAGGGAGATGATTATACGAGCTCAAAAGAAAATGCTCATACGAGTAACAAGCGCATATGTCACTGCCTCAGCAGAGGCACTATATGTGGTGGGCGGTATAATACCAATAGATCTGATGATCGAGGAAAGATGCAGGATTCATGAGGACCGCAGAATAGGTGAAAATGACAGGGATGAAAGAATAAGACACAGGGAACTAACAGTGGACAAATGGCAACAAAGATGGCAGCAAGAAACATGCACAGCAGGATAGTGTAAAAAATTAATTAACTATATCAGATCGTGGGTATAGTGTAATCATAGGAGCACTAATTTCTACCTGACACAAGTCCTCACCGGCCACGGGTGTTTCTAGGCTTTTACCAGGAGAATTGGTAAGACGGAAGACTGAATGTACTGTGGCGAGTCCGACTCACCGGAACACACAGTTTTCGAATGTCAGCGGTTCGTGCACCAAAAGGGATCACATTGAGAGAAGGGTAGGACATAGGATAACACCGGAAATTTAGTTGAGACGATCGTAGGATGCGCAGAGAAATGGAAAATAATTGTGGGTTTCATTGAGAAGATAATGAGGACCAAGGAGTGGGACCTACCGGGACAAACCTTTTATTAGCCGCATTTCGAAATTTTTGTTCGATTAGTCCGATTCACGTTTTAATCTGGAATGGCCGTTTCGATTAATTTATGGGAAAATTGTGAACTAATTACCGCTCCAATTGTATATACGAAAAGACTGCCAATGATTTATCGGCGGCATTAATATTGGAGAAAAAAAAACATCACATATTAATAAATTGCTAATGGATCCCCGGCGTTAATTAAGGCCGGCTCGGTCCATTCGGGCGCAGCCTCTTGGGAACCTCTAATTGACCTAATCTGCCCATCAGCATATACGCGTTTAATAAGGTGTCGGCGATAATTAACACCCGTTATAAAATAAATCAAAATCCGCCTCGTTCGACGACAAAATATTTTCACGGGGATGTCGTCGAAATGAATTAAGACGTTGATGACGAAAGTCCATCCCTGAGCTTGGTGGCGATGAATGATGGAACAGCAACTTTCGTCCCAGGACCAACGAAATCGCATCTGGACATCACGCTAGTGTCGACGGGACTGGTTAAGAAGGTCACGGCATGGAAAGTCCTGGAAAAAGAAGAATTGTTTAGTCTCCACCGATATATACTCAGTGAGATTGGAAATCGGGGTAAAGCTTCGGAATGGAGAGGTAAAATGGTAATTGATAAGGTTGAATTTGGGGAATGCATAAAGGTGCTACTAGGAGGGGAGAAAATAGGAGTAAAGGACATGGTGCAGGCGATTAAGACGGCTCAAGATATGTCGGCTAGGACTTCAGACAGACCTCATAATAGGAAGCAGCCTTATTGGTGGTGAGAAGATGTTGCGGAAATGAGGAAGCAATGTAATAAACCCCGTAGGGAGGCCGCCAGAGCGTGGAAAAAGCTTGGAAACAAGAACGGGGTGTGGTGGAAAAGAGAAATAGGGAATACAAAGAGAAAAGGAGACTGTACTGAGAAGCCATTAGAAAATCAAGAAAAGAGCAATAGAGAACCGTATATGAGCAAGTTAAGGAGGACCCATGGGGATCAGGGTATAGAATCGTCATGAAGAATATAAGGACCATAACAACAACGTATACGCTGTCCAAGGGACGTATACGGAAGGTACACAAAGGAAGAGCAGATCAATGTGCTTATTAAGCGTTGTGGGAAAATTATATGAGCATCTGATTAAATATCGGCTGGAGGAGGAGTTGGATGAAAAAAGTGTAAATAGTGACATGCAGTTCGGGTTTAGGCGTGGAAGATCAACGGTGGACGCTATAAATCAGGTGGTCAAGATTGCCGGAGAGGGAATGCAGAAGTGGGGGGTCGTAATTCTTCTGGACATCAGAAATGCCTAAATGCCTTTAATACGGCTACTTGGAGACTAATTATAAGGAATCTCATACGGGCAAATGTAAGCTCGTATCTCGTCAAGATAATCGACGTGTATCTAAGAGAAAGATATATTAGCACGGATTCTGCTACGGTTCAGCTGACGCAAGGTGTTCCACAGGGGTCGGTTTTGGGACCTACCCTGTGGAACATATTGTATGACGGTGTGCTCCGTCTGATTTTGCCTGGGGACTGCTATACGGTGGCGTACGCCGACGATCTAGCGTTAGTGGTTTATGGTAAGGACGAGGTGGAATTAATCGAAAGAACGAACGAGTCCTTGGAGAAAATCAATAGATGGATGAGGAGAAATGAGTTGAAGCTAGCTGCTGTAAAGACCGAAGCAGTAATAGTGAGGGGTGGAAGGAATAGGGAAGGAATTTACTTCAACATCGACGGGTGTAGATAGAACCGAATACCCTATCATATGGTGCTTCATCAATCACTGAACGATCGGGATTATGATAGTAGATTGGAATATTGCAACTGGTTGCTTAATATGCTTCAGGACGTGTAACGTTAAAATTTTACCTACGAAGGTAAAATTTTACCTTCATGACGAACAACTAACGAAGTTAAATATATTCAGACAGACCGTAGAAAATCCGAGATGTTCCCCGATTACTAAAAATGTAATACCACGAGTCTGTCAGCCTCAAAGACCAAAATCAAAATGGAACCAGCGGAACCACGGAACAACCTAAATAACCCTTTAGAAGTGTCAATTACTCAGAACACTAACTCGTCAAGAACACAAAGACAAATGTCAATAACAATAAACAGAAGAATTTATTGTTGGACAAACGAACGTACTCGTAGAATCATTAACCCTAGTTATTCCAAAAGGTAAACAAATCTTTAATACAATCAATTAGTGAATTTAAAATGTGTAATGGAATTAATGATTATTGTAGGGAGATTTTAGAACGTTACAGACGATCCTCAGTTGCTATCACACATTTTGTGGTCGGATGAAGCAACATTCTACAGCGATGGAACTGTTAACCGGCATAATATGCATTATTGGTCGCAGACAAACCCGCATTGGTTGCAAGAGGTCCAACATCAGGGTCGATGGTCAGTCAATGTTTGGTGTGGCATCTTAAATGGTCAAATAATTGGCCCCTTTATTTTTAACGAACATCTTAGTGGCGCACGTTACCTATTCTTTCTTAGGAACGAATTGCCACTTCTTCTGGAAGATATACCTTTGGCAATTCGCAGGGAAATGTTTTTCCAACACGATGGATGTTCCGTGCATTTTGCAAGAGATGTCCGGAATTATTTGGACAATGCATATCCTGACAGATGGATAGAACGTGGAAGTTTATTTCCTTGGCCAGCCAGGTCCCCTGCCTTGACGTGTCTCGACTTTCTAGTCGAGATCTAGTCTGTCAAACTAGACCAACAAGTCCAGAACAGCTAATTGGCAGAATTCAAAAGGCCGCCAGAAATCTTTCGAGAGCTGAAATTGAGACTACCGTCTTGTCAACGCGTCGCCGTCTTACTGATTGCATCAAAAACGATGAACGTCAATTTGAACATTTAGGGCGTCACTAATTATTTTAAATTTATTATTTTTATTTATTTTGTGGAATTATCAATTTCCTTGGTACGCGCTTGGTGGTGTCTTCTATAGGCGGGAAGATGCACACTTCCAGTAGTTCGCAAGTTTTGTGTTACCCGAAGAAAGACTTTTCTACTGGGATGACGTCTTTCGGGATATCGAACTGCATACACTCTCGCAGCAACAGTTGCATTTCTGTTACATTGAAAATAAATTTCTAACATTTCAAAAGCTTCTACATTCTTAACCCTCATTTTCGATTTAAAAAATTAATTATGACAAAAAACAAAAGTAAATTATTTGACAATGACATTTAAAATTTGACAGTTGAATTTGTATTGTTTTATCTCCATGGCTTGATAGTTTTTATTCGTTATAAATGCAGAATTCAGTTTCCACGGTAATTTTAACTTTGATCATCAATATTTACCGTTAGAGAGAAGCTATTAAATTGCGGTTTTCACTGGTCTCTTAAGCTTTTGAATCTCTATTTTATGGCATAAAGATTTACCCATCGTTCCATTTAATTTTTCGAGAAAAAAGGCGTTATTCATTGTTACATCAAAAAACGTCCCCTAGCGGTGACGGTATCAGGAATATGGAAATATTGAATAATCCAATCGATAGATCAGAAAATTGTCTTTCTGATGGGCCCAAATTTGTTAAAATCAGTTAAGGCTAAAAAAAGTTACTGACGTTTAAAAAAACATTTTTTTAACGTCTTCTCACCATTTTATTTTTGAAGATAGAATTAAAAGTCTATAACAAAAAATAAAAATTAATCCTAAGAAACACACAATTAACGATTGCAACAGGAAGGAAGACAAGACTTACCCCTAGTGTTCTAAGTCGGGGATCGAAACGTGGTTGATTTGGTCAAGAGGATATAGATCCCGAATAACGGATTTAACTCACGTTAACGCCAAAAATATACGGCAAATCAAATAGCACAAGGCTCCAAACAACTAACGAAGTTAAATATATTCAGACAGACCGTAGAAAATCCGAGATGTTCCCCGATTACTAAAAATGTAATACCACGAGTCTGTCTGCCTCAAAGACCAAAATCAAAATGGAACCAGCGGAACCACGGAACAACCTAAATAACCCTTTAGAAGTGTCAATTACTCAGAACACTAACTCGTCAAGAACACAAAGACAAATGTCAATAACAATAAACAGAAGAATTTATTGTTGGACAAACGAACGTACTCGTAGAATCATTAACCCTAGTTATTCCAAAAGGTAAACAAATCTTTAATACAATCAATTAGTGAATTTAAAATGTGTAATGGAATTAATGATTATTGTAGGGAGATTTTAGAACGTTACAGACCCCCCTTACTTCAAGAAAATTCACCAGGTGAATTTTCACTAACGCTAGTTAGTAATCAGAGTATGAAAATACACTTCAAACAAAAAAAAATATCTACGCTCCAAAGTAGAACACTTGTCAACCTCCTGTGCAAAAAAAAAGATAATATAAAAGAAAATAGAAAATTCAACCAAGAGAGCAATTTATACGTCAAGACTGAGATAACCACAAAAAATATACCCTCAAAATAAATTTTCCAACACTACACCCAAATTTTCAAGTCGAAATCTGGTACTTAAGACAACAAAAAAAAATCGGGACTTTTCCCGGGAACCCTGTGTGTTGGCAACCACCCCAACAACACATTTCGAGATGAAACTCGGGGATGGAGAACGAAACCCAGTCCATTATAGTAGGACCAAACTAAAATACTTCGGTCTCTCTGCGTCAACCAACTCCCGTTGCCGTTGCTGTTGGAGAGAGTCTCAATGTACACTTCCAGGGGCGACCTCCATGAGAAGATGTTAAATCACGGTCGTGGTTACACACTCCTAGACCTCACACCATACAGCGTACAAAGGTCCTTTCTCCCTCAGCAACCACAACGATAAGTCAGTTTCGGTTTCGAGACCTCCGTAAAGAAAACAAGGGAAAGAAGCGAATGGTTACTTGAGTCATGGTACTGTAGGAACATCCACAGTGAGTCATGTCAGACCATCTTGGTCCGATACCAGTAGTGAACCCCCGCATAGTGATAGTCTCCCGTAGGTCGCTACCGGCAAGTAATTCACCCCCCAACACCGAACCGTGAAAAGGCATTTCTCATTTAAGGGAGACCCACTGTACCGTCCCCACACCCACCGCTACTCAGGCCCGTAACAAAACAAAAAAAGAGGGATTTTCGGGACGTTGCCCGGGAGCCTGAAGGGCACCCAGCGTGATGTAGTCCACGCCAGACTAAAAACCAGAAAAAGAAAACCCAAACCCATAGGCCTAAATCATGCGACTAAAAATGGAATCGGTCCAGATCCACGAAAGTACCGAGGAATCAAAGTCAACGAAAACAAACAAAACCAATCGTTCTGCAGTTTGCAGGTGCGATCTGAAAGGACAGCCAAGAGTCTCGTACTCACGTAACGTGGTCCCTAAGGCACGACTACTCCTGCTGAACTCACCTAACAATCCTGACAGAGCGAAGAAACACTAAAAGAAACCATTCATTCCACGGAACTTCAACGGACAATAAACACTAACTGCACCAATTCCAACCAAAAGTTAGTAAAAGCGGCCAAAAGTGGCCAAGTTGAAGGGTTCTTACCTTCCCGCTGGATAATCCTCGGGTGATGGTATTCTCCTGCCCCCAATCACAGGGCACATTAAACCCAAATCAGCATTATAAAGTCAAATTCGAATACAAAAATAAGCATTTAAACCGATTACAGAACAAACAACTCTCTAAAACCCAACTAAGTACAAAGGATGGAATTGTAATAAGGTATAAACAGACCGTATCGTTTCTCCAAGTGTACGATAGCAAGAATCAAGCTCCTTGGTCTGACAGGGTAATATCCAAAAATATATCTAGGTATTGTTAACAACATCGGCCGGTTTCAGGTCTTTAATGTTCCAAATACCAACGTCGCATCCATTTTCGTCCATTAACAAGTACGTCCACGGTGATACTCGCTTCTTAATACGGAAAGGTCCAACCCAACGAGGTGCTAGTTTACTTGTGTAATACTGAGCAGCATCCGAAGACACATAATTTTTACGCCAGACGATTTGATTGGGTAACAACTCGACACATCGCCGACGCAAGTTATATATCCGCTCATTCTTCTTAGCTGCCTCATCTAAACGTTTACGGACATCTTTGAACAGCGCAATTAGTTCTTTCTGTCGCTCATCTGGATCAGGTTTCAACTGGGTGTTATAATCCATATCATTCCCGTTTTTGGACTCAAAATTTTTACCATTCAACACCATATGTCTCCCGAAGTTAACGAAATAAGGGGTTTGTTTAATCGTTTCATTGTAGGCCGTCCGGATTGCGCACGTCACTTTCGTTAGATTACTCTCCCACTTCCGGTGATCATTTGAAACATACATCGAAATCATCGTTTTTAAAGTCCGATTATAACGTTCGGTAGGATTAGTTTGAGGGTGATAAAGCGCATTGTACCTTATAGCCACACCGTATTCTTCCATTAAATCCTTAAACAACTTCGAGGAATACTGCGGACCATTATCACACAAAATCAACCTAGGTACACCGAATAACAAAAATACTCCCTCCTCAAGTTTTTTCGATACAATCTTCGCTGTCGAAGAACGTAAGGGGAATGTGAGAGTAAACTTACTTAACAAATCAACGACAACCAAAATAAAACGATATCCAGAAGTCGATCGAGGTAGGGGTCCAATCAAGTCGGTTGCAATAATTTCCCACGGACGCAAAGCTCTCGGTTGAGGAGTCATCAATCCTTTTGGACCACTCTGTTCAGATTTATAAGCCGCACATACATGACACGCTCGTACAAATTTCGCCACGTCCGCTCGTAACTTGGGCCAAAAATACTGTTCACTAACTCTTTTAAAAGTCTTCAAAATTCCCATATGGCCAGCAGTAGGAGGTTCATGCATACGTTCAAGTATACTACATCGTTCGTTTTTGGGTATGACAAGTTTCCAGTTGTCATTCACGTCTCCAAGGGCTAGAAATCCCGTAGCAACATATTTATACAATCTATCATCGACTACTCTCCAATGTGAAAATTTCAGGGGATTTTGACGAACTCTTTGGATCATCGACTGATACCAACGATCTTGGTCTACGGAAACTACATCTACATCAGCGACGGGGATGGCACGTGAGAGTGTGTCCGGGACAACGTGGTCTTTACCTTTTCGGTGGATGATGGTAAAATCGAATTGTTGCAAACGTACGCACCAACGGGCTAATCTACCTGTGGGATCCTTCAGATTTTGTAACCAGACTAGCGAGTAATGATCAGTAACTACGGTAAAGGGAACACCTTCTAGATATGGACGCAACTTTTCAATCGACCAAAGTACTGCTAAACACTCTCTCTCGGTGGTTGAGTAATTTCGCTCCTGCCTAGTCAAAGTACGGCTTAAATAACAAATAACTCTGTCCCCGTCAGGGTGACTTTGCAACAAAACGGCACCCAATCCATAACCAGACGCATCACACTGTAGGGTAAACGGCAAATCATAATCTGGACAACTTAGAACTGGCGCGCGAATCAAACACTGTTTAATCTTCTGAAACGCATTCTCACAATCGCTCGTCCATGTATACTTTCTACCTTTCCGTAGTAAAGCAGTTAGAGGAGAAACTAACGACGAAAAATCTGGAATAAACCTACGGTACCACGAAAAAGTACCCAACACTCCCCTCAATTCCTTCACATTCCCCGGGGCAGGTAACAACAACATGGCCTTAACCTTATCCGGATCAACATGTAAACCTGAAGCATCAACAACATAACCCAAATATTTCAAACGGGGGCGACAGAAATGACATTTATCCCAACTAACGGTGAGATTAGCGGCCTTAATTCGACGAAGGACTTCTTCTAAAACAGTCAGATGTTCCTCATAGGATTGAGTCACAATAACTACATCGTCTAGATAAGTAAAAACATGAGGTTCCAATTCGGGACCTAAAACGCTGTCTATTAAACGTTGCCAAGTGGCGGGAGCATTATGAAGACCAAACGGCATCCGGGTAAATTGGAATAAGCCACGACCAGGTACGGTAAACGCTGTAAATGGTCTAGATGACTCAGCAACCGGGACTTGCCAATAAGCAGAACGAATATCGAGGGTGGTCAAATATCGAGCCTTACGCAACTTATCCAAGGTATTGGAGATATATGGTAACGGGTAACTATCTCTCTCAGTCACTGAATTCAACTTTCGAAAATCGACACAAAAACGATAAGAACCATCTTTCTTCTTCACTAATAATACAGGTGAACTCCACGGACTTTTAGACTTCTCGACCACACCCAATCGTAACATCTCATTCAATTCTTTATCAATATACGATTGCATCACGGGGGATACGGGGTAGTATCGTTGTTTAATCGGGGAAGCCTTACACACTATCACATGTTCAGCTACATTCGTACATCCTAGATCGGTTCCCATCAATTCTCTATATCGATTAACTAATTCGTCCAATCGTATCTGTTGTTCGCTATCTAATGTCATATCACCACTCACTCGTTCTACCGACATGACGGGAAAGGGTGTAGATGAAAATCGCCACTCATCGTGTCTAAGATCCGGAACGATGCCCATAATACGCCAAAAATCAGCACCCAAGATTAGAATATGTGGAACTTCTAATACGACCATGACCGAAATTACTCTTAACTGATCACGAATACAGAACGGTACCAAACATTCTCCCAAGCTCTCACATAACTGACCATTCGCGACGCGACACTGTGATCTCTTACTCTCATCTAATTCGAGTCCTAAACGTCGTAATTGTTGCCAACCAGATGATCCGACTATCGTACGGGAAGCACCAGAATCCAAAAGGCCTAGTAATTCCAAACCCAAGACATTCACTCGCAGATAGGGTCTCTCATCCCCCTCAGCATGTTCGAGAATAAAATTAAGAACGTTAGTTATTTTGGTCCTGGACAATTCATCTTCACGCCCTTGTCGACCACTCATGGACGTGAGCCTCCGTTTCCCGACCCGCACTTGGGACAAGTCCTCACCGTAACGCCTTCTTTCTTGCACTTAAAACAATGTAACGGTCTACGGACTACACAACCTATTGCCCGATGACCTGGTTTCTTACACCGGAAACAAATGACCTGTTCATTCGATTTCGTAGCAGAGGCTGTCGCAAGCTCCGTCCTCGATACTTGGGGTTCGTCTTCTACCTCAAGAAATGCTAAGTCCCTCTCTAAAATATTCGAACGTCTACTACCTGGTTCAACGTAACTATTAATCGCATCTCGCCTATCCTCCATTCGACGACAAACCGACCGTAATTCTTCAAGGGTAGACGGAAGCGGATCTCTCAGCCTATCCTGGTAAAACGGGTGTAAATTCCGAAGTATAATAGATAACTTCACCTTCTCAGAAAGAGTACAATCTAGACGAGCAAAATAACTGTTCATCACCGCCAAATACACACCAATGGACTCAGAAGGGTGTTGAGTCCTTCTCCTAATTTCATCGAACAACAGATCGGTATGATACGCAGACTGATATTCACGCCCAAATTCGTTACGCAACTCATTCCATGTATTCACTCGTCGGCGAACATCTTTATAAAACTGGTAAGCCCTATCAGCAAAAAGGTCGAATCCAGAATCTAACAAAATTTCATCAGACACACCACGAGCAACTTTCAATTCTTCCACTCTCTCGAAAAAAGCTGTAATCGACATCGACTTCCCTGTACCAGTGAACTTTTCTAGATGCCATTTATGGGGGAGAACCGGTTTGACCGAAGAATTCGTCGGTCGCTGGGGTGTTGAAACATGAGATGACGCACATGCGTCTTGCAATCCGGCTTGGAATTCCTCATCGAGACGACTCATAACCAACTCCAAAGCTACTGGTTCCGGTTTTTCTTCGGACTTCTCTACAGTACCAGACTTCCTCTGGAAGGTATTTAACAACGCTAACAAACGTGACAATAATTCCGCCTTTTTAGTCTCTTGTTCGACCGATTCACACTCCATTTGATCAATCCGATTCAGCGCATGGCTCAATTTAGTGGACAATTTCTGGGTTTCATTCACCATGGTACCACCTGTATACGAACCTAACAGAAAATCAATCTCGACACACTTCTTTTCTATGGCCGCTTCATCTTCCTCATAAGTAAACGGATATTTAGGGTATCGTACACTACTACCGGACTTCTCTAGTCTGAGGGCTGCCGAAAGAGTAGAACGCATTTCGTCAATTGTCCCAATTTGGACACCTCGGAGTTGTAACTCCCAAATTAACTCATCCTTATCTAAACGATTCACCCACATTTTTCGGGACATCTTTAAAACCAGTGAAATTCACAACGACAATACCGATATAATTCAATAAATTTGCAGCACAAACAATTCCAGATAAGGGGTAGGATCAAGCCCCAAAAATCACGGTTCAATATATAATCAAATATTTCCAAAAAGTTCAAATATAAAACAATTCAAAATAGTATCAGCTAACCTAATAAAATAATAAATGTTCGGAATTTCTTATTCTTCTTATTTCTTTCGCATTTCGCCCCACGTTGGGCGCCAAAATGTAACGTTAAAATTTTACCCCTTCAATAAAACTACAAAAATAAAACGGTAAATATATATTTCGTTACTTAGGTGGATGACTTGAACATCCGGGCACGCGGCTACACTCAGATGAGACGGGAGTGAGTCAAAATTAAATGATATTTAGATATAAAACGGGCGCCAGTTAAGTTGACCAAGTGCCCTTAACAATATAATCTTATATCAACTCCCAACTTAACAAGGAATTGATAGTACACACTTTTAGTAACTCTATAGGTATTCAATTTAATACAATAGCGAAAGAAATAATAGAATACAATACAAAAAAATATTAAGAGAAAACTAAGAAATAGAAAGACAGTTATTAAGAAATTCCAAACAGTACGAGATAGCAGTCACGGTATAAATCAAATTCGACTTACCGATGGTGATCCGGTCAACCGGATGGTTCAAAGTAAAACGAAGTTCTGCGAAGTCAATATACTATAGCGATACAGCTGGGTCCTCCAATTGATCGATTAGTTGGGGTCCAGATCCAAAGGAATGTCTATAATTCACAGAGTAATTACTAAACGGTAAAGGCGAGTCGAATTTTCGTTATTAACAAAAGAAAATTAATTAACTATCGTACTGAATTAGAATATGAATTTAACGATAATAAAATTGATACTATACGTGAAGATGAATTTAACAACTGGGTGTCACATAAGAGTGCAGATACTCGGGACAACAGGTGAACCTTGTCGAATCAGCTATCGGTCGCAACTACAGGCGGTCAAAGTGACGCAGGAATCGGTCCCAGTTCAATCAGAAGACAGTTAAATACGAATAACCTCACGGAAGATCCAAGGAAATACGGATTGGAAAATCCAACTCAAAATAATAGTAGTAATAAAAACTGATCCTAAGAAACACACAATTAACGATTGCAACAGGAAGGAAGACAAGACTTACCCCTAGTGTTCTAAGTCGGGGATCGAAACGTGGTTGATTTGGTCAAGAGGATATAGATCCCGAATAACGGATTTAACTTACGTTAACGCCAAAAATACACGGCAAATCAAATAGCACAAGGCTCCAAACAACTAACGAAGTTAAATATTTTCAGACAGACCGTAGAAAATCCGAGATGTTTCCCGATTACTAAAAATGTAATACCACGAGTCTGTCCGCCTCGAAGACCAAAATCAAAATGGAACCAGCGGAACCACGGAACAACCTAAATAACCCTTTAGAAGTGTCAATTACTCAGAACACTAACTCGTCAAGAACACAAAGACAAATGTCAATAACAATAAACAGAAGAATTTATTGTTGGACAAACGAACGTACTCGTAGAATAATTAACCTTAGTTATTCCAGAAGGTAAACAAATCTTCAATACAATCAATTAGTGAATTTAAAATGTGTAATAGAATCAATGATTATTGTGGGGAGATTTTAGAACGTTACAATTACCTTATATAATCAATTAAACATAGTCGTTAAAAAGACGAAACGATCGCGAATGCAATGCAAGTTAAGTGAATGCGAAGCGGACAGCGGAGAGATCGCATGCAGTGACGTCATCATCGTATTATCGCGGAGCCAAATAATCGCATCTTTAAACTCGAATAATCAAAGAACCGCTGATCGGATCAACTTGAAACTTTCAGTAACCATTTTTTTTACCTGTTCTATATGTATATAAAGTTTGATCAAATTCTAAATTTTATCGAATGAGCCCATTAAAGCATACCGGACGTCCATCAGCCGTTCTTGTTTTTTGGCCTCTGTTGACCTGTTTGTCTTCCCTGGTTTTTTCTTGAGGAAGGGTGCGTTTTTGCCTCATTCTGGCGAGGGGGTTGCTTCGCCTGTGGGGAGGTTTGGGGGTAGCCAAACGAAAGGTAGTACATCTGCGGCAGGATGAACGGGGACTGCGTGTACATCCCTTGGCCGAACTGGTGGGGGTAGAACCATCCCCTATTGTATCGATTGCGGGGGTTTCTTCATGGTCCATTGCCGGGAGGGTTGGTTTGTTCCTTGTTGCCCCCTCTCCTTTCCTCCGTTACGAAGGCCAATTCCTCCTTAGGCTTGAACGCACCCGAAAGCCCCCGGCTGGTTGACGAGTAGCGCTCTGCTCGCTGTTATATCTTGGATTGCTAAGACGATCTCCTTTAGCTTCTCCATTGACATGTTTTCCGGACAAAGCAGCCTATAGGTCGGGTATAATTCGGGGTCCAACCCGTTCTCGAAGAATTTCTTGAATCCCTCCACGCTCAGTATTGGCTCGAATTCGTAATATAGGGTTTTCAAGTCGTAAAAGTACGACTTGATCGGTTCGCCCTTTCTCTGCTTCCTCTCGAGCAGACGCATTTCCAGCTGGTTCCGCGAATCGCCTTCGTGGAACTCCTGTTGGAAGTCCCCTTTTACCTCAGCCCAGGTTTTATTTTCGTATCCGCGCTGTCTTGTATATTGGGTGTACCAAATGTTGGCCTCACCCTCTAAAAATGATTCTAGATATAGGATCTTCAATCCGTTATTCCAGTCATTGGCAATCGCCGTCCTCTCGTAGCTGATCAAAAAGTTTCTGACATTTCCCGTGCTTGGGTCAAATGTCGGTGGGGAGATAAATTGAGGTCTCGCAGGCTTCTGGTCCACCTGGAGGGCCTAGGCGATCGTAACATCTGCCATTCTCCTTTCCATGGTTATAAACTGGATGTCGCGATCAATGGTTTCCGGTGCCCTTCCTCTTAGGACTACTTCCTCCCTTTTCTTATGGGGTGTATCCTCCCTAGATGTAGGTGCGTCGTCTACACTTTCTCGTAGGGGTATCCTCGAGTACGATGCTCCTTCTTCTTCTTCTCCTCCGGAAGAATTTCCCGACGTCCTGACTGATTCCTCCCCAGCTGCTTCACTGCCTGTGGGTGGGGGAGGGGTAATCTCCTTACTAAGAAAGAGCTAGCGAAGGGGTCCTGGACACCTTCTTGGGCGTCTATTGAGAGGCGGGTGAAAGATTCCACTATTTCAACTTCGACACCTCTCCTCCTTATTTCAGCCTTGGTCACTGGCCGTGACATTAATACAACGCCGTACAATTTTTTGCGGTCGAAATATTTGTGTAAACACCCTGTATTTCAATTATTTTTTGTAATTTCAGCGTTCTGTAATACGATGTAAATTTGATCTAATTCTAAATGAGAGGCTAATGCCTACTCATCATGTTACTTTTATGTGAACTTTGTAAAACGCTTATTCAGCAAAAATATATATAAATGAGGTACTAGGAATACTTGTAACTGTAATAAAATAAATTCGATTGTAAAAAGTAAATTTTTTAATTGGTTTCTTTCCTTGATTTTTTATCCCCTGAAGGTACTCAAATAGAATAAAAAAGTACGTATTCTCTCAAAAAAAACTCGGAGCCTCCACCATGTCAGGAATTGACACGAATTTGTGCGACTAGCTCTTTACTTCGTGGTGTTCAATTCGTGCTTCGCCGATTCCTTTATCGGCGGAACCTCCAAAATATTTTGGTTATTTTTACAACGTACAAGCCCATTTTTTAAAGGCTTTTTACAAATGTAGTAAAAGTTCAAATGTTCCAATAACAATTTAATATACCTTAGACTTAATACACTAATATAAAAAGAAAAAAGAAAAGAGAAATAGTGATCTAAATATTTAAGTGTCCTATATTCAACAGTTAAAAAGATAATGTCCCCGTCCCTTGTTTATAATAATGTTTATAATAACGTTTTATACGGTATATATATATAACGGTTATAGTATAATGTTTATAATAACGCGTGTATGTCTCGGAGGTTGGAATGGCAGTGGCGTATCCTATTCTATGGTGTTTCTATTCTAGTAGTTCCTATTCTATTATTAATACTGCACGGCCATCCTGACTTGTTGTTGTCCTCAACAACCTAATCTAAAACAAAAAAATCTTAATTACATAGTTCATCTTATATCATTCTATACGCCTGTCATCGTATAGCCATTTCATTTTGTAGTTCCTATTCTATGGTATTCCTATTCTATTATTAATACTGCACAAAAATAAAATTTTTTAAAAACATTGAATTGTTTTATCATGCTTGCAATCAAAAAAATTAAATCTCATACACCGTTATAAAGAGGCTTCCAAGACCTTTCAAATGAAGTATCACTAGATCCATCTCCTCTATTCAATTTTGAGGGGTTGAAGCGCCCCCTTCTCAGGGAGTTGCTCGTTTAAGCCTCAGAAAACGTCAAAAGATGTCCCCCAAATTTTTCCAATCACTATGGTATAAAAAATATACGGGGTGGTTCGTCTGAGATGGAACACCCTGTATATTGTTCATATATTCATATTTTTACACCGTGCTTCATTAGCGATTGCAACATGGGCATTTCTATGAGTTAACAAAGAAAGATTATTAAAATAACAGTGGTCATAGTGAAAAGTTGCAATGACATAATATTACTCTTTCTTTTTCATTTATAAGTGTCTAATTGAAAAGGTTGAGAGTGTTTATACAGGATGTCCCAAATAAGAGATATGACAATAACTTCAATGGACAAATCAAGCATTTAACGAATTTGTTCCAAACTATACACACTCAGTATATAAACGTAAAAATTAATATTTATACATAATATCTTCTCACATTTTATTTAATAATTGGATAAGTTCCAAAACGAGCAAAGTTGGTTGAATCAGTCCCTATATTGGCTTTGAAATAGCCGTTGTCTCCCCAATCGGCACCCCAAGAATTTTTGACAATCCAGTGCGGTTTTGGCTCTTGGTCATAACCTACGATTAGTACTGCATGGTTCAACTTTACATCGGGGTTATAGTAAAGATCCCAAAACTCTGTTCCATAATGTTTAAATGTATTTTCATCAGCGAACATTGCGACAGCGACTGGTCCAACAAAAGCTGAAACAAAGAACATTATAAATACAACGATTGTATTTTTTACCTCGATGAATATATCGTACCGACTGCATCTTTTAGATCTTTAACTGTATCTTTAACTGTCTTATATCCTTCAATGTGTAAAACGGGTTCTTCCTGTTGCTTATTTATATAACTTTCTTCGGATTGTATTCCATAATGAAACACGTACTGGTAGGCATGTATCAAATCACCACCATTTCTTCTACTAGAACCATAACTTAGACAATTATCTATGAGTTCTTGTTCACTCAAAGGTATTTTTTTTCCATGTATGATGGCGTTTTGTCCTTCGAAAGCTCCAGTCTAGAAATTAAGGCCATCAAATGGCCAACTAGATAACTCAAAAAAAAAGGAAATTTACACCTTATTTAATAAAACTTCGACTATTTCAAAAACTACTGGATTTGGGTATAGGGAATACCCATATGGATCGAAAGGGCTTAAAAAACTGAATTTGTCACTGTTAAAAAATACAGGGTGATCCATTTGAAATAATAAAGTTATGACCACTTTAAATTGGCCATGTTTGTCAGTCAATTTTAAACGCCCTGTACATGGATTCTAAAAATACAGTTCAGTTTCATTTAGTAGTACATCATCGATACTCAGATATCATAGAAAATACATTCATACAATAAAACTGGTGCATTTTTGGTATATGGTATTATTATCAAAGTCTAGTTAAAAAAGACCATAGAATTCAAAAATGAAGTTAAAAATGGCAGTTTCCATATAAAATAACGAAATTGGTGTCAAATTCCGGTATAACCGGAAGTGTAATCAAAATGAAAATATTTTAGATCAATTCAAATTATCCAAAAAATACTATAACCAACAAAATTTCAGATATTTAAGTCTTTTCATTATTAAGATACTTCTAATGGACGGTTACCGTGAAAAGCCCTGTATATATGTACACGGTGTTGTTTTAGGGACAGTCAAACTTTAATAATTTTTATTAAGCCGGGCCTGGATTTTGAAATTTTTTAGTGGGTCGATAAATTATTCTAAAGGCGTAGATAATCTGTGGAAAATATGAAATGATTATACTGAGTGATTCAAAAGTTACAAGCCCTGAAAGAAATGGGCCAAATTAAAAAAACTCGATTATAAAGAGCGTAAAACCCATACTATATGGGTTTTTTGTGATCCCCTGGGTGACCTCTATATTGGGTTAAATTCTTTTCGTTTCGGAATGAATCACCCTGTATAATGCATGTATTACTTACAGCAGCAAATGCCCAGCAAGTTTTGTCTACCTGAGTCTTAACTCTTAAAACGGCTTCTTTCTGTCTCCAATCAATTCTGTCAGGTAGAGTTCGATCAGTAGAGCTAATGTGTTCTTCGAATCTGATGCTTCGATTTTCACCGAGACTATTTCCGAGTAAGTTTTCGCAACTGTTGAGTCCGAGAAATTTGCTAAATTCTTCCGGTGTCAAATCAGAAAATTTATTGACTCCCATCAAATAGCTGGTCAAACCTGCTCTATAATTTGCATTGTGATCTTCAATTTTCTTTAACGTCTCTTGGAATATTCCAAAATGTAAGTTCTCGTCTTCTATATTTTTGTACAATTTGTTGTGTTGGCTCTTAAAATTATGGTAAAACATTTAGTAATTTTTTTGGTAATGGAAACAATTTAAACTAAAAAGAGCCCTTAAAGAGCTTTAATAGCTGGTCCTATAAAGGTTGCATTTGAAACAAATTGGAAATTTTTAAACAACTTCTTCTGGTGAATTCATGAAATTGTTTTGGTCCATTATACAAAAAGGATTGTAAAGATAACTGATATATTATGAATACCGATATCGGATTCTATTTTTACTTCTCTTATAGGGAGCATGCACTACTGAGTGAGCTTAGAATATGGTTTTACCTACAGTTAATTGAAAATGTATACGCAATATGCCTATAAGTGCAACAAAGACAATTTCCATTAGTCTGAAATTAAGGAAAAAGAAAAAATGCATTGTGGGGGATTGTTGCAGCTTTTTCACTCTAAATACTGTTATTTTAACAATCTTTATTATTAATATACTCATAATTTAATATACAGGGTGAGTTTTTCTCGATATTTAGTACAGTCCAAGTATCTGGTTTATTGAAAAAACAATAGCTATTACGAAATGGCTAATATCATTTTACCAAGAATGAAATTTTTTACAACTTTTGTAATTAACATTTTCTCTTATAACGAATAGTTACAGAAATATAACCGATTTATATATTTGACAGGAAACAGTTTTTCTCACGGCCGTAGGTCTGGATTAAGATCTGGAAACTCTGCTTATTTTGTGATAGTTGGCTGTGATCCGCTTGGAACGCTAGTGTCGAGTAGGGTTCTCAATTCACATCGGTACGATGCACGAATATGGCATTATTGTCAAATTAAATGAAATTTGTCGTAAATTAAATAAAAATGATATTTGAAAGATAAAATAGTGGAATGAAGAAAAATTGACCTTATGTGCATCCGATTAAATAACACTACCCGATACTAGCGCCCTCTGTCGAGAGTCGCATAGGAGTTGCCCGACCTGTTCTTATTATACAACCGTGATTTTTCTTAAATATCTTTTGACAGATGTCGCATTTTGCAAAGTTGAAAGTGGTTGATAACATATCTCATAAAACTGCAAATGTTTGCCATTTAAACTTACTTATCTCCTAATCTCCACCCTTCATCCATCTAAACTTTTTTCTATCTCCTATAGTTTCCGACATACCTGTACTCATCGAAAAAACTCACTCTGTATGATGTATAACAGTTACCAAACTGTTCATTGGGCAAGGTCAAAATGTGAAAATCAGATTATTGTAAACATTCACAATGCAAAAATGCAAACTATTATAGGTTTTAGAAGTATACAGGGTGTTCTCGAACTTATGGCACTACATTATATGGGTGTCAGTTTACATAATTTGAGACCGATTCGCAGGTTTAATTTTTCTAAAAAAATTATAATAAACAAAATAGAGCCATTAGAAATAAATGCAAAGAGCGAATACAACCCTGGCCTGAATAGTCAACTGATCGAAATTTAACTCAAAAAACAGATTCGGTGTATTTTATCAGCGAACACAAATTTCCCCCTCCGCCCTCCAATTTTAGAAAAACGATACCGATCGTTTTCTACACCATTTCCAACTATATTTCAGAAAGCGTCTGGTTTATTTAAGAATGTGTCAATTGAATTTCAGAATAGTCACTTATATTTCGGAAAATATCGATTGTATTTCAGAAAAGTCATTTCGATTTCAGAAAGCATCAATTGCATTTCAGAATAATCAATTTGATTTCAGAAACCATCAATTGTATTACTGAGACTAGTCCCCAGATAACACGTAAGCTTGTGACAAGGTTGTCATGTACTTGTCATGTCCTTGTCATGACAAGCTTTGCAAGACAAGCTTATAAAAAGGTTAGAGTAAGGTTGTTTTGACAACCTTATACAATTGTCATAGCATTGTCGGAATAAGGTTTTCGTGACAAGCTTTTAATAATGTTATTGCAAGGTTGTTCTGACAACTTTATAAAGTTGTCATTTTCTCATCGTGACAAGCTTTACATGAGAAGCTTTTAATAATGTTATTGCAAGGTTATTGCGTAATATAGGCTTGCGGTTACCACGTTTTTATAAGTTTTATATTTAAGATTATTTTAAAGTTTACTTATAAATTATACTAAAAGATTTATAGCTAATTTTGCAATATGCAAAAATCATGGGAAAAAGTTAAACTAATAAGCTTGTGGAAAGATTACACTACACAACATACATCTATGAAAAGGCGTACATTTGGAGTACCTACATACTACAAAAAGTAAAAATATTTTTTTTTAATTATTTTAAGACATTTTTTATTCAATCCGATAATTTCCTATGAAGTTTTATTTTGTCTAATCGCTACTCGATGTAAAGGGTAGGGGGTTGGTTGGGTTGGGTTTCTAATTTTTGTGCCTTCGGTACTCGACTTTCTCTACCAGCATTGCTGACGCTATTGCCTTTTGTAAATGTTCGCTCTTAAAATTTGCTGCTGTTATTTTTCAACGTGTTTTTTTAACCTACTTTCATTTTTCAAAGGTAAGTCAAATATTTATTATTTCTTTATATTTCGATGTATCATCTATGCCTTATGTAATTATTAATAGAATGTTTATTCATAGGTATCACTTGAAGACCGTTCAATAAAATGTCCCAAAGACCGATGCATTAGACAGGATTCCATAAGGATATAAATGAAAAAATTTAGTGATGAACAGAATAATTCCAGACGAAAAGTTATCATTAATTCATTCGATTAAATTCATGATGAAGAATCAAATTTGATGAATGTTTAGCCAAACAACTTCGCTCGACTCCTAGGTTTTTTAGACTTGCAATTTACAAATTAACTGTTAAGTTTTTTTACAATTATTTTACTCAACTATTTATTACAGCTTTTCGAACACTTTAAAAATTTCACAATGCCCTCATAAATTCTAAAGAATAGCGGAGTACCAAGAAATACTGAAAACACATGGCCACACTTGATGGGTTCGCCCGGGTTTGCCTGACATTTCACAAATTGACAGATGTTTGTTGGGATTATGAAAGGACATTTTAGTATTTTTTCAATTTCATTTTTAAACAAATGGACTATAATAGTGAGTATATTAATTTTTTCAATTATTATAAGCACATTAATTTTTTTTTCTTTTACAGGGAGGCCCGTCAAAAAATATGTTTGGTATGGCTGTTCATCCATATCCGGGACACAGTGATTATATTTGTATACATATTTTATTAAAATAAATGTCAATTATATAATATTTGCATTTTTTTCATATATTTTATGCCTTTCCATAAGCTTGTCGTAATGTTTTCAGAAGCTTGCCATAAACATTTTTCAAAAACCTTGAAAAAAGCTTTCCGTAGCGTTTCTATAACATTGTTATAACCTTTTCACAAGCTTGTCATAACCTTTTCATAATCTTGCCTTAATAAGCTTTTAGTAATAATATTTATGCAACCTTTTCATAAGCTTGTCGCTACCTTTTAATAGGGCTGTGGCAAGGTTTTCATAAGCTTTGCGCAACGTTTTCAAAAGCTTGCCATAACCTTTTCGTAGTAACCTTGTCATGACAACCTTAAAGCAAGCCTCTAACATGTTGACTAGGAAGGTTGTCAAAACCTTTTTATAACCTTACACCCTGGGTTGCAACAAGGGTACAAACCGTGTCGTGACAAGGTTAACGCAAGCTTGCTACAAGCTTAAATTGTTATCTGGGTCAGTTCGATTTCGAAAACGATCAAATTCATTTCAGCAATTATCATTTGTATTGCGGAATTCTTCAATATCTATAGCTTTTCAATCTCAATTTCAGACAAAATTATAAAGGTATCAATTCCAGAAGAACAATTTCGATTTCAGAAAAAAATATTTCAATTCCGAAGAGAAGTTGTTTCAAGTTCGAAAAAATCTTATAAATTGTGGAGTGGACTGAGTTTTTCTTCTTTGTTAATAATAATTGTAATAATAATTGTGAAATAATAATGAAATCCTTTTGAAAATTTCCGAAAAACGAACTTTCAGAAACACAAATGATAATTTCTTAAATACAATTGACTATTCTGAAATTTAATTGATGATTTCTGAAATCAAATTGACTATTCTGAAATACAATTGATACTTTCCGAAATACAGGGTGTTTCATTGGGAAAGGGCAATATTTTAACCCTATATAGAGGTCACCCAGGGGATCATAAAAAACCCATATACTATGGGTCTTGCGCCCTTTATAACCGAGTTACAGGGTGTTTTTTGAATTTGGCCAATTTCTTTCGACACCTATATCTTTTGAATCACTCAGTATATTTTTTTGATATTTGGCATAGATATTCTATGCCTTAAGGACAATTTATTGCCACATTAAAAAATTTCAAAATCCAGGTCTGGATTTAGAAAAATTAATAAAATTTGACCGACCCTAAAACAACACCCTATACATCATTTGTTTAAAAATTGAATTTCAAATTCAGAAAGAGCATAAAAAACTGAATGTATTCATCAACTTTTTATTTTCCCGCATGCCATTTTTCTACCAAAATTTAAACGTTAAAATGTACATTATGAGATTTTTGGTCCATGTAAATTGTAATTGAAGGGATTTTAATTATTTTTTCCTTAATAAAACCAGATTTACTTAACACTTTCATGGAAATTCCTGAAATAGATCTATTGAACTTGAATTAACATTCACATAAACCAATAAAAAATACAATTAGAGATCCGCACTTAATAAAATTAAAATGATTTCATTTCATTTAATAGTTAATCATTGATTATTCAATTTTTACATTTCTACATGAGAAAACTCAAAACTTAACTAAGTAATTTACTAGATTTTTTAAAAAAGATACTAGAATAAGTATTCTTTTCCACACCACCAAGAAGTAGAACACAAGGCGCGTTTTTTAATGTGGTATCCCCAATAGGCCTAATCCACACGAACTGGCAAAAAGGAACAATAAATAAAAATTATGAAAAATAAACAAAAAATTAACAAAAAAAAACTCTAAAAACAAAAGAAACTAGAAATTTGGTTTTTAACCAAATAATCATTTTCTACTAATTTAATATTAATTATAAATAACAAAATGATAACTAACAAACAACAAAAAAAAAACACCAGAAAAAACATTTGCCATTTTAACAGTTGCTCAAAATGTTTTCCATTTTGTTTGATACATAATCTAGCTTTCCTAATCAAGTGGCAAATAAATCTTCTAAGAACATTGCGATTGTTTTTTAATTCTTTAAAAGTGCTTACTAGGTAAATGTGTTCTATCTCTTGGTAGTGTGGAAAGGAGTACTTTTAGTATCTTTTTTAAAAAATCTAGTAAATTACTTAGTTAAGTTTTGAGTTTTCTCATGTAGAAATGTAAAAATTGAATAATCAATGATTAACTATTAAATGAAATGAAATCATTTTAATTTTATTAAGTGCGGATCTCTAATTGTATTTTTTATTGGTTTATGTGAATGTTAATTCAAGTTCAATAGATCTATTTCAGGAATTTCCATGAAAGTGTTAAGTAAATCTGGTTTTATTAAGGAAAAAATAATTAAAATCCCTTCAATTACAATTTACATGGACCAAAAATCTCATAATGTACATTTTAACGTTTAAATTTTGGTAGAAAAATGGCATGCGGGAAAATAAAAAGTTGATGAATACATTCAGTTTTTTATGCTCTTTCTGAATTTGAAATTCAATTTTTAAACAAATGATGTATAAGGTGTTGTTTTAGGGTCGGTCAAATTTTATTAATTTTTCTAAATCCAGACCTGGATTTTGAAATTTTTTAATGTGGCAATAAATTGTCCTTAAGGCATAGAATATCTATGCCAAATATCAAAAAAATATACTGAGTGATTCAAAAGATATAGGTGTCGAAAGAAATTGGCCAAATTCAAAAAACACCCTGTAACTCGGTTATAAAGGGCGCAAGACCCATAGTATATGGGTTTTTTATGATCCCCTGGGTGACCTCTATATAGGGTTAAAATATTGCCCTTTCCCAATGAAACACCCTGTATAAGTGACTATTCTTAAATTCAATTGACGCTTTCTGAAATACAACTGGAAAAGGTGAAGTGCGAATTGTATTGTTTTGGTTATAACATCGGGGTTAAATAGATTTTTGTGATTAGACTTTAGTGATTTATTTTATTATTTTTAGTTCTTAGTGGTCTTAGTTTAGTTAATTATAGTATCGTTATAGTGTTATAGTGTATAAAGATGTTTTGGAACAATTAAGCAGCTTTCAACAACAAAATAGGTGAGCTAATATTCCTTTCGAGTTTAAAGTTTATTTTCTTCTATTGTTTGAAAAACCCAGTTTACTTTTATAATTTATCCCTGATTCTAAAAAAATAGAGGGGTCGAGAGGTTTCAACCTATGTACAGGATCGCATTTCTTTAAAATATTTTTATTATTTCAAATTTTGTTTTTTATAATTTTTTTAGAAAAATGAAATCTGCGAATCGGTCTCAAATTATGCAAACTACCACCCTCAGAATTTAGTGCCATAAGTTCGAGAACACCCTGTATTGAAATATAATTATAATGAAAAGTAAGAACATATGAATACAGAAAATATGGAATAGTTAAAAAATATATTTATGATATTACACATGAATCTTTGCTTGAAAAGCTTCAGGAAATAATCACATTAACTTAAAATTTTAAGCTTAAAATTTTTTTTTTTTTAATTTTTACCTTAAAGCCTTCCCATTCGTCCAATACGCTAGAACCAAAATTTGAACTACGTGGCATGTTCATCATGATCATGAACTTTATTTTTCTGTTATAAAAATGAATTCAGAACGTGATTGTAAGTCTATTTATTATGGAGAATATTAGATATTATATTAGATATTATATTATATTAAGTATTATTCTAGGAATTGTTACTTCATAGTTTATTAAAACAAAAATAACTTAAACATTTTCAAAGATAATTTAGCACTAATCATTTTAAAGTATACTTGATATAATCTAAAAATCTTGACAACCTTATTTACCCATGATTTAATTTTTTTAGAAACTGTTGAAGATGCTTGCAAGCTATAATACAGAGTGGCAAAAGAACGAATAAGAAGAAAATAATAAACCAGTAATTTATTTACCTAAAGGCGTGTTATACGAAACACTGATCTAGTATTAACACCGTGTATTAACACCTGGGATCAACTATGACTATTAGGATTAGCAAAATAATCATCAAGCATTGATATAAATACAAAAAATTTTTGAGTTTTGTGTAACGCAAGAAGAGAGTTAGCACCGTGCTAATTTTGATCCTGTGTCAGTCAATACCGAAATTGATTCATTTTCGTGTCACTGACCTGTTCTCTATCGACAATTAATGTTGTAATATAACCGCAGAAAAAGAAAATTAACTTGAAAATAATTAGGTTTAGGGTATTTTAGGGATATATTACTGCTGATTTCTAAAAAAAAAAATGGGTGGTACCTACCATTTAATAACAAGAAGAAATTTATTATTTTTTAAATTCTACTTTACACCACTTTATCACACCCTGTATACAATAGTTTTTTAAGAAAGGCTCAAATACCTTTGGCCTTTCTAGTAAACACCTTAAAAATCTTCCAATTCTCTAAGAGGGTGCTCGTAAAACCATAATTTAAAAGGTGCAATATTTTCATTAAAAAATTATTAACCTTAAAAGTACAAATTTTTAAAATAAAGTAATTAATATAAAAATATTTAGATAAATTTTACATAAATATCAAACATGTAAACCGCAGGAGGGATCTGCGAGACAGGTTGCAGACAGGTTGCGAGACAGGAGCGCACTCTGAGAATAGTAGCTGTACTAAATGAATGGATGTTGCCTAGTAAAAGGGAATATCAGGTAGAACTCTACACTAAAATTAGTAATATAGGTTTTTTATTCGATATTTTTCTGACCGTTAATATTATCCAATTTCTTGTAGAACTTGTACAATTTGTTACATTATTACAAAAATGTATAGAATTTTGATATATATATAGTAAAATTAATTGTACAAGTTTTACAAGAAATTGGATAATATAAAAAGTAACTACTCTCATAAAATCAGTTAATTCAAACACTTCTACTTAAAAATATATTAAAAAAAATGACAAAATTCATTAAATTTTAATAAAATCGCTAAATAAACCGAAATGTTATGGCGGAACCAGAAATATTCACTACGCGCTATAAAAACAAGCAATAGAACGAAAGATTTAACTTTAACTTTATACGATTCTTCACTAACAATTCACTAACACTACTATACACAAAACTTATACAACTTACAGGCAATAACAATGCCCTTTAAACTCACTCGAAAACAAACGAAATAAATGAAAAAAAATAACTTTTCGGTTTTAACTTCATCTTGCACTACAAGAGAAAATATGCAGAATCGATGCGAATCAATACAAGACGCCATTATTGTTTTTGAAATACGGCGTTGAGCGGGTTGCTTGCGCTGACCTGAAATAAACACAGAACATACATAAACAAGAAGGGACATCTCCGTGAGAATTTCGTAGACGTTGTAGAGCGCACCCTGAGAGCAACGGCAGATATTAAACGGTTAAACGGTAATGGATGTTGCATAGTAAAGAGATGATTCAATATACACAGTCGTGTAATACTGGTTTTCTATTCGACTTTTTTCTTTTTCTTGCTCATAACCAATTTCTTGTAAAACTTGTACAATTTATTAAACTATGTATATTTAATAATTATATAAAATTCTTATACGTTTTAAGAATTATATATAATTATTAAATATAGACATAGTAGAATAAATTGTACAAGTTTTACAAGAAATTGAATATCGAAAATAATAACTTTCACATATAAATTAACGACAAAAACGTTCATTTTAAAAAAAATATATTTAAAAAACATACAAATTTGCGGATTTCAAATTAGATATTAACTAATTCAATGTAAATTAATACCTATACATATGTATATTAATATAAATACAATACACGACTTAAATAGTACAATATTAAAATAATTCTTCATAATTTTAAATGTAAACCTACATATTATGAATAATAATTTAGACTTTGGCCTATTAACAATACAATAATTAGTTTACAAACCTTTTTTCTGAGAAATCCAGTCGTTTTATATCGGTGGCTCATCGAACCCAATAGAACAATCTCCATTTTCTGTAACAAAAAATAAGCAGTTAATATAAATGAAATTTTGATATTTGGGTTTAAATTATGTACTAATGTTAATTTTATTTACCTAGCAAAGAAAGCATCACACAGCAATCTTGTCTGATTTCAAAACTTCCAATGATTGGAAATCTGCTTTGGAAAAATGGCGGTCGACGACGCTGCAACGATTTCTAAGTCTTGTAGCAATAGAATGGTAGAATCACGTTAACATTACACAAATAATTTATAAAACTCACAGCGAATACCAAAGCACTTTTTATAATAGTCGATAGTCGATAACTAACAAGAGTTGGAAGGAATATTTATTCGGTTGTATTTCAAATTTCAAAATACTTCGAAGTGCATGTTTTCAAAAATCGTTAATAATGATCTACGGCATGTTGCGCGGGTTGCTTGCGCTGTTTCTTAAATAAACGATTGCCGCGCCATCTCTACTCATTGGCACGAACTAAATTGAACGTCGAAAATTTCTCATAAGGCTGTCCTGGGCCTGGAAATAAACTACTGTTGCGCCATCTATCAATAGCGCCGAAACTAAATGAACGTCTAAAATTTCTCATAAGGCTGTCTAGGCCCTGGAAATTAACTACTGTTGCGCCATCTGTCAATAGCGACGATACTAAATGAACGTCGAAAATTTCTCATAAGGCTGTCTAGGCCCTGGAAATAAACTACTGTTGCGCCATCTATCAATAGTGCCGAAACTAAATAAACGTCTAAAATTTCTCATAAGGCTGTCTAGGCCCTGTCGTAGACGTTCTAGAGTGCACTCTAAGAAGGGTAGTTGTACTAAATTAATGAGTGTTGCCTAGTAAAAGGGGATATCATATAGAACTCACTATAAAAAATTCACTACGCGTTATAAAACCAAGCAATAAAACGAAAGATTTACGTTAACTATACACAATTCCTATTTCACTAAGAATACACAAAACTTATACAACTTACAGGCAATAACAATGCCCTTTAAACTCACTCGAAAACAAACGAAGTAAATAGAAAAATAAGTATTCGGTTTTAACTTCATCTTGCACTACAAGAGAAATCATGCAGAATTCACGAATCGATGCAAATCAATACAAGACGAAGACGCCATTAGTGTTTGAAATACGTCATGTTGCGCTGGCCTCAAATAAACTATTGTTGCGCCCTCTAACAAGGGTGCCAAAACTAAAAAAACGTCTAAAATTTCTGTTAAAGCTGTTTAGCCCCTGTGCGAATTAACGGCGAGGGCCATCTGTCGGGCGTAAAATTTTTATAACCTTGCATTTTTTTCAAAATTGGGAAAACCTGCATGTGTCTTATTAATTTTAAATAATAGCCACCATAAACATACATATTTATGTAGAAGGAATTTTAAAAATGTCTTACCCTTTACCTACAATATTCCATACCTTTGAAAGTGACTTACCCCACGTAGACACATACTTAAATAGATAATAATGACGCAATTAATTATACAGGGCTTTTCACGGTAACCGTCCATTAGAAGTATCTCAATAATGAAAAGACTTAAAAATCTAAAATTTTGGTTATAGTATTTTTTGAATAATTTTAATTGATCTATAATATTTTTATTTTGATTACACTTCCGGTTATACCGGAAGTTGACACCAACTTCCTTATTTTATATGAAAAGTGCCATTTTTAACTTTATTTTTGAATTCTATGGCCTTTTTTAACTAGACTTTGATAAGAACACCATATGCCAAAAATGAACCATTTTTAGGATATTACAATTTTTTTGATATTTTTTGGAAAAACAGTCGAATGTATTTTCTGTGATATCTGTGTTAATAATGCAGCTAGAAGCTTGAAATTGAGTATCGACGATGTCTAGACACACTTCTAAATGAAACTAAACTGTATTTTTAGAATCCATGTACAGGGCGTTTAGAATTGTCTGACAAACTTGGCCAAATTAAAGTGTTCAAAACTTTGTTATTTTAAATGGATCACCTTGTATTTTTTAACAGTGACCAATGCAGTTTTTTAAGCCCTTTCGATCCATATGGGTATTCCCTATACCCAAATCCAGTAGTTTTTGAAATAATCGAAGTCTTATTAAATAAGGTATGAATTTTCTTTTTTTTTGAGTTATC
>OU900107.1:4702224-4835618 GCA_918026865.1 Phyllotreta striolata
GTTCGGCCCCCGAAAAATGAACATAGACACAACAAACACTAAAGTACGATTAGTTAAAACCAGTGATGTTAAAATTACTTTATAATATGTAATTAATTACAATTACAATTACTTTTGGCAATTTGTAATTAATTGCAATTACAATTACAAAATTTGAGAATGTAATTACAATTACAATTAAAGTTACAATTACAATTACAATTACTTTGCTTTGGTGTCAGTTTTAAATAATTATTTAGGGATTTGCAAACGGAATTACACTTTCCACGTATTGGAAATATTAAATAAGTACTTTTGTGTCCAATGTAATTGAAATGTAATTGTAAAATGTTATTGTAATTGTAACGAAAGGAGTAATTGAATTACAAATGAATTACAATTGAGACTCTTGTAATTAATTACCGCCTCAATTACAATAAAAGTAATTCAATTACTTTTTCAATTACTTGTAATTAATTACTTAACAACACTGGTTAAAACGCTGTCTTGCACCAAATTCGAACTAAACGATAGTTAATTAAACTAGCGTTTAAATTTAAACTTCGCTTAAGTTCATTAACGTTGCACCATTTATAAAAGTTAAGAGTTTTAGTTAATTTATAACTTTTTGGGGTTAAATAAAATGTGGACAACCACCCAGCGATCCCATAACCCTGGAAAACCTGCTTCAATAATTTTTTTGTTGTAATAAAATTCAATATTCAATTCCATATAGAGCTGTTAATGCTGGTTTCTGTTTTGTCGCCATATAGAAGGTCACCTGACGGGGTAACAAACGGTAGAAAAAAAACAAGAGTTATCTTTATTAATAAAATTATGAAGACGATCACGTTCCCATAACCCTGGAAAACCTGCTCCAATAATTTTTATAATAAAATTCAATATTCCGAGCTGCTAATACTAGTTTTCGGTTTACACATTTTGCTCCGGTCACCAGACAAGGTCACTCACGGTCAAGAAGAAACGTTGGTTTAAATACCACCCATAGTAAGAATTCAGTTCAGTTCAACACAAAATGCAGTGCAGTAAATGTAACCGAGAGTTTTCAAACAAGTATAATTTACGTCGCCACCAATTAAAATGTGGTGTAAAAATTAAATGCAAAAAATGCAATTGTGATTTTTTTAAATATATACAACAACATACATGCAGCTTAAAGTGCAACGAGTGTAATAAAGAGTTTTCAAAAAATATCGAGCAGGATATTAAGGAAAATACAGAGCAGGATACCGAGCAGGATAACGAGCAGGATAATGAGCAGGATATCGAGCAGGATAACGAGCAGGATCAACTTGAGAATATGGATGAAAATGATAGTGATGATGAAATTGATGAAGAAACGAAACAATCTGTAACCATTGTGTATAATAGTATGCGTGTTTTGAAGCAAAAATTAAAACGGTATAATGAGAAACGTGATAAGTATAATAAAAAAGTAAATTTTATACGAAACTTATTAAACGTTTTATAAGTCACTGTCAAAAATGTTTGTAAAAATTTTAAACTAATAAAAAGTTTATTAACAATTATTTTTTATTTATTTTCATAAGTAATTATAATATATTGTTGGAAGTAAATAATACTATGGATACATATACTAAATTTGTTTTTTATTCACTACTAATTTATTAACAAACTAAAACCATGATAAAAATAATATAACAGCTAATACAAAAGCGAAAAAAGCTAATACATGCAAACAGCGACTTGAGGGTTAAATGCATATATTAGGGATGCAAGTGCGGAGCAAAATCAGCAACTGGTTTTGCATGTATATGGGGATTCAAAAGGGGAGCAAAATGAGCAACAGGTGCTTGACCTTGAGGGTCATTTACAATGCATGTTTATGGGGATTCAAACGGGGAGCAGACTGAGTAACAGGTGCTTAACCTGACCTTGAAAAAACCGGTTACTCAGTCTGCTCCCCTTTTGAATCCCCATATACTAACTACTTATGTTTATATGAACTTTTAGTCATAAAATAATCCAAGCAATCACCCCCTTTCGGATGTACACGATGTTTAGGAACCCCTTGTATAAGTGGTGCAACATAAAAATTGAATTTAACTCGAGTTTAGCATTAAACTACGTTTGAATCCCATTTGGTGCAAGAGCCCGTAAGTACATTTATTATCTAGCACTTTAAACGTTTTGAATTTATCGTAGATTTTGTTAACGGAGCCGCAGATAAACTCGCAGATAAACGCTACGATAAACACTGAGAAAATGTTACAGGTGATGTTCGAGAAATACGATTTCGCAGGCGTTCAGGTCGCCAATCAAGCCATGTTAACGCTGTACACCTATGTAGGTTTGTTATTTGTTATTTGTATGAATAAAAAGAATTAAAAGCGCCCAAGCACGCCCTCAAATTCGTAATTTTAGGGGGTAATATAGAACTATTTTTGGTTAAAAGGGCCGGATTATCAATTGAGGGATAACTCGCCGAGTTAGCCAACCTTGGGTTATCACTAACTCTGGGCTAAATTGCGAGTTAAGAATAAAAGTGTTTATCCAAGCTTTTTTAACTCTGGGCTAGCAAACCTACGAAATGCTGAAAGGTTATTTACATTATAGCAATACATTATAGCTGTTGAAACATTGGCAACGTTGTATTGTGCTCGTTTTTGACATTTCTTGACTGTCATAACCTAACTTTTTTTGGTTTTGAATATTTCTAATGAAAATTAGAAGTCAGAATAATTAAATATGGCGGATAGGAGAGAATTGAATTTTTCCGAATTCGAAAAAAAACTTATTTCTAGGAAATTTTACCATGTCTTCTATGGGCTCTAAAATAAGCAAAAATCACTAGCGAAAAAATCATGTTTATAAAAAAATCTTCAAACGGATTTTCCCGTGGCCTTGAAATATAAATATAACCTATAAATTCTAGAACGTCTTCGTAGTCATCGCTAAAATCTAGGTCTTCCATAGGATTTACTTAAAAACAATGAAAAAATGCGTTTGACAACAGAAAAACACGCAAATTTTAGGTTAACTCAGAGTCAAATCCACAAACCTGCCAAATTTGCGCAAGTTAAGATAACCCAGGGATATCCCTCGAGTTAACAGTTAACCCTTGGCAGTTTAACAAAGGGTTATCTTTAACTTGAGGGGTAACCCTCAATTGATAAACCGGCCTTAAGAAGGGCGTTGAGTTTTGGTAACACAATTTCAGTTGGCAGCAATGAAAATAAGCATGATTTTACGAAAAGGATATATCAATTTTTCCCAGGATAATTTAATAAGGGGGTAACGGCATTTCGAGGTGGAAGAGGGTTCCATTTTAGTGACGTATGAAAAGTCGCAATCGTCAGTCTGGCGCGAAAATTTAAATTCTATAGTTCATATAAACGATGAAAGACCAATATCTTTCTCTTCGTTTATAAATAAAAGTCAAATTTATGCAAAAATAATGAAATTGTAAGTGTTTGAAGGTAGACATTTTTCAGCTATTTTGTCTGACAGACGAGTACCTAGCTATAGATAATAGAAGCATATTGTAAAAATTTGAAAACGATATTCTTTATATTTTTTGAGATATCCATTTTTCTACAATAAAGATTAGAGATTAGATAACTCGCTAGTAGATGTTCCAGGTTTATTACAGTTGACATAAAATCAAACGTACAAGAAAGTAAAATAAGAAATATTTTCAGATTTTTTTTTAAATTCAATTCTTTTCCCTGCAATTTGAATAGATAAAAGTAGGGTTTTTAAAATAGTCATTAAAGTGCTCTAATAGTATTCCGGTGCACTGGAAATACCTTATTTCATATTACCTGCCCTTAAAAAAGCGCAAATTTTCCAAAAATCTCTGAAAAACGAAACTACTGGCACCGTTGTCGCTAGTCAATTTACTAAAAAATTTGCAGTAATCTATCATCATTTGCTAAAATACTTTAATTTGTTTTTTTCAATTTACTACAGCCTGTGGATCAATATAAACTAGGAGACATCGTTCTGCAATAAATAATCTACATCCTACTAAAATTATTCACTAATCCCTTCGAGGAAACTCGAGTCTTACTAGAATTACGTTTTGCCATTTAAATAGCATTGCAAATATATTTCAGTTTTTGATTGCAATTTTCTTAAATATATAATGAAGCAGGATAGATTAAAAACAGGACATTTCATTGCTCGGAGTCTCTACATTAGGTACAAGAAAGATTCAAATCAATTGATGAAGCCACATTTGAATCTTACTGGAATTACTGAACCTATGTTTCCCCATTTAAAAATTTTCCTTAATTCGAACATTCCTGCAGGGACTTTTGTCGGGCGTTGTAGTCGATTCCGGTGTCGGTACCACCCGCATTTGCCCGATTTACGAGGATTGCAATCTTCATCATCTCACCAGAGGCTTGGACATCGCCGGTCGAGACATCACCAGATATCTAATCAAATTGATGGTGCTCAGAGGGTACGCTTTCAATGACTCGACCGATTACGAAACCGTAAGTACCACAAAACATACACCTTGCTTCATTTCCGATTTACAATACGGGGCCTGTTTCATATAACTGACAAGTCGACAAGTTACAAGTGTTGGTTGACAAGTATTTAAAAATTTCGGTTCATAAAATAAATTTCGACACTTGTCGAATTAAATTTTTGGCATCTGTTTTTCTACAACTGTAATATTAATTAAACGTCGGGCTTAAGCCAAAAAGAAAAAAATAGTACTTACTATACTGAGGAGCATAAGCATAGCACAACCTTCGTTTTTCGATATTGGGAGACTTTTACTTTGAAATTGTTTTTTTTTTCTGGTTGGAGCTATTTTTAGATGTGAACCACGACAATGTCGTTTATTGACAAAAAACTTATTTCTAAAATGCAGCAACATTTATTTAATATTCAATTATTTTAATAAAGAAAGGGCATTCTATTTGGAAAATTTAGTCCCACTTCTACAAAAGTTATAAAATGTGAGCATTGGAACGAACAAAGACAATGCATTAGGCGGGGACAAATAGATTTTATTATTTCCTCCATTTTTATCGAATTCATTCTAAATCTTTTATTAAACTTTAAACTTTAAGCCATTAAGCTTCCTCCTCACTGTCGCTAGACCACATTTTCTTTTAAATTTACAAGTAAATTGGATGGTGACAGGAAATCAAATCCCTGTCGCTTTACACTAATATATGATAGGAATAAATGACAAGTGTTGTTTAATTTATTTTTTATGAAACGCAAACCTATCTACAATTGTAAAAGCAGACTTGTAATATTAGGCTAGTCTCTTGTCACTAATAATCTACTCGTGTAATTTTATGAAACACAAACTTGTCAAATACTCCAGTCAAATTTAGACTACACTTCTTCGACAGGACTTGTCATTTATATGAAACAGGCCCATGGTCATTTCTATGAGTGGAACAAAGAAAGATTATTAAAATGATAGTTGTCAGAGTGAAAAGTTGCAATGACACAATGTCAGTCTTTCTTTTTCCTTTATAAGTGTCTAATGGAAGTTGCCTTTATCGCACCTATATGACTTGTATAAACTATATGCAATCAAAAATGGAGCAACCTGTATATAAACAAGAAGGGTCAATGCCGTGAGAATCTCAAAGCGTGTAGTACTTGGTTTTCTATTCGACTTTTTTCTTATGACTGATTAGATTATGATTAGATTATATGACATTATATTATACATACAGATTATACATTATTCAATTTTTGTAGAACTTGTACAATTTACTATATTAATATAATTATACAAAATGCTGAATGCATAAAATTTTATATAATTAAATTAATATAGATGGTATACATTGTATAAGTTCTACAAAAATTGAATAATATAATAGTAATTCTCACAAAATAATTGAAGACAAAAACGTTTCGTTTAATAAAAATGTATTAAAAAAAACTTACAAAATTGATGAATTCAATTAGCGAACTAATTAAAAGTTAATAATGTATATAAAAATGTTAAATACATACTTCAAAATCAAAATAATTCCAAACTAATAATTGGTAAACCAATCGCGTCCTTCGAAATCGATCACGTGTCATAAACAAATATGGCCGACGATTACAAAAAACTAACCTAAAATTTTTCTAATGCAAAATTTAATACGAAGTAAAAGTATAGGGTAGCGATCATTTTTCTATTTTAAACGAATAAAGTTACCAAACTACTTGGTAACTAAAATTTAGTGATAAAATGGATATTTTATGCAGTATTTGCAAGGTAATTTTTAACTTCGGTGCAGATCTACAAGTTTATTACATGTTTGTTTACAATAAAAACAGAGTGTAGTATGCAACATTATTTAAAGAATTCATTGATGTACAAGAATTATTACATAACTTCCTCAATTTTGAATAACATTTAAATATACATTATCGGATCTGTTATGTGCCTAAGTATGCATGAATAGAATTTTTATTTAACTATGGTAATAATATAAATGGTATCATCATAAAGTTGATACCATACAGAATCATACTACATTATGAAAAAACTTAGATAAAGTCTACCTATTTTAAATTTACTTGCACGAAAGGAGAGTGTATTTTTAAACGTATTATTATGTTTGTTCCTACAAAAAGTCACTGATTTGTTACCAATAAATTTCTGACTCTTCTATTTCGCATGCGCGGTTTATGATTGAATGGTGTAATCAAATATCCGATTTCTTGATAGAACAGTCTTTACATTTATTGCATATTCACTAAATATCAAACAAAAACAACATAACCTAATAATTAACTATATATTCGTGTAATGGACCTTCGTGGAAATTAGACAGGAACTCAAAGTCACTTTTGTTTCACTTAATAAAACACTTTATTTAACTTAAATTAATATTGAAATAAGAAATAGAACATCAGAGTAAAATAGTTATTCTGAGATTTAGTAATAGACCCTGTTAGGTCGGAGTCGAAATAGGAACTATATATCTTTTTTATCGAATTACATTCTTATATTTATAGCTAAAGACAAAAATTATCTAATCAGTAATTACATTTCGGAAACATCGGAGAAAGTAGTCTTTGGACCTTAAGGAAATTTAGTATCATTATTTATTAACATTAGGGTCGTTACTTTTATTTAATTTAGTTTATAATTGGTTCAATATTGTCTATAGATTGCGTTTCTCGAATTTCTAATCACTACTGATTAATGAACTAATACTAATACGGGGTGTTGAGTGTTGAGGTACATTACATTCGGAAATACAAATTATAAACCCGAATTGAAAATGCGCTTGCGCCGGACTCTAACTATCTCTGTACTATCAGCAAATTTTTCTGACTATCACAAAACCAGTCCCTTGAACTGTTGGAACTATAAATTGTCAGAGATGTCTGTGGAGTTTGTTAGAAGGCCTAAATTATGACTGCACAGACTCCTGACGATCACCGGCTATTTCTGACTGTTGTAGGAACAAACCTATTTCACCGCCATTTGTCAGTAAACGCAGCCATAACAATCCATTCTAAATAAATAAAATACACTGTGCTTCATTCCAGATCGCAACATAGGTTATATAGGCCATGGGTGCGATAAAGACAACTTCCATTAGACACTTAGTACACTTACAAAGGAAAAAGAAAGAGTGACTATTGTTTCATTGCAACTTTTCACTCTGACAGCTGTCATTTTATACATCTTTCTTTGTTCAACTCATAGAAACGACCATGTTATTGCGGTCTGAATTGAACCAATCGGTATATCGATTCTCGCAGGTGAACATGATGAAAGAGAAATTGTGCTACATCGGCTACGACGTGAAAACCGAGCGACGTCTCGCCCTCGAAACCACCGTACTCGTCGAGCCCTACGCCCTGCCCGACGGGCGCGTTACCAAACTAGCCGGCGAGCGATTCGAAGCCCCCGAAGCGCTATTTCAACCCCATTTAATCAACGTAGAAGGCCATGGCGTAGCCGAACAAGTCTTCGACGCGATTCAAGTAAGTAATCGCTATATCGAATGCACAGCGAGACGCCGAAAGGGGTCTTTAACAGTCTCCCTTTGACAGTCTCCACATTTTCGCTTGTAGAGGAGTACTAATGTCCGATTTCACCAACCAGTTTCTAAAGTTAGGTAATACCTAAACCGGATTTAGGAATTCCTAATCCCCGATTTCACCAACATGTTTTTAGGCATTTCCTAAGTAGGTAATTTCTAAGGTAGGAATTACTTAAATCGAATTTCACCAACATTAGATGCTCGATTTCACCAACATGTGTTTAGGCATTTCCTAAGTAGGTAATTCCTAAGGTAGGAATTACTTAAATCGAATACTTTACCTAAATTGAATTTCACCAACATTAGATGCTCGATTTCACCAACCAGTTCCTAAAGTTAGGTAATACCTAAACCGGGTTTAGGAATTCCTAATCCCCGATTTCACCAACATGTTTTTAGGCATTTCCTAAGTAGGTAATTCCTAAGGTAGGAATTACTTATGCCCGATTTCACCAACCAGTTCCTAAAGTTAGGTAATACCTAAACCGGATTTTGGAATTCCTAAGTACAAATTGCGTTTCACCATGCACTAAGTAATACCTAAAGGTAATAGGAAATGCCTAAAGTTAGGACAACTCACTGGGCTTGCCTAAAACATTTAGGAAATACTTATGCCCGATTTCATCAACATGTTGTTAGGTATTTCCTAACTAGGTAATTTCTAAGTTAGGAATTACTTAAATCGAATACTTATCTAAATCGAATTTCACCATCATTAGAAATCCCTTACTAAGAAATATCTAGGTAAAAATTTGGTTTCGACAATTTTTTGAATTTTATTGGCAGCATTGGCTAATTTTGGCGTGTAAACCGAATAAGCGGAGATTGAAATTGAATATGTTGAGAGAAAAGAAGAGATGTTGATGATCCGGGCCATCTTTAAACTATGTTTGTTATTTTTAAATCTGCTGAAGATGTATTCTGTACATTATTAGAAAAATAACCTTTCCGATTTGTAAAATATTTCTACATCTTCTTCTCCAGGACTATGGAACTTTACATGCATGTGTACGGTCAATAGTTCCAAAAGGTTCTTGTGTATTAAATTAAAAATCATCTTCAATTCATTATAATATTTGTAATGTCGTATTTTTATATATCGAAAAAGGCGAAAAAAAATCAGTTTCGTCCAGTTTCTAAAAACTCTCCTCCCATTTTAAATTTTCATCTAAAGAGTCTAAAGACAGTCAAGACTTAAGTCACATGAAATCACATAAAAAGTATGGTTAAGTATTTCCTAAATTTTTTAGGCAAGCCCAGTGAGTTGTCCCAACTTTAGGCATTTCCTATTACCTTTAGGCCTAAAGTTGGGACAACTCACTGGGCTTGACTCAAAATTTAGGAAATACTTAACCATACTTTTTTATGTGATCTTCTTGTGACTTAAGTCTTGACTGTCTATAGACTCTTTAGATGAAAATTTAAAATGGGAGGAGAGTTTTTAGAAACTGGACGAAACTGATTTTTTTTCGCCTTTTTCGATATATAAAAATACGGCATTACAAATATTAGAATGAATTGAGGATGATTTTTAATTTGATACACAGGAAGTTTTTGGAACTATTGACCGTACAAATGCATGTAAAGATCCATTGTCCTGGAGAAGAAGATGTAGAAATATTTTACAAATCGGAAAGGTTATTTTTCTATCAATGTACAGACTACATCTTGAGCAGATTTAAAAATAACAAACATAATTTAAAGATGACCCGGATCATCAACATCTCTTCTTTTCTCTCAACATATTCAATTTCGATCTCCGCTTATTCGGTTTACACGTCAAAATTAGCCAATGCTACCAATAAAATTCAAAAAATTGTCGAAATCAAATTTTTACCTACGTATTTCTTAGTAAGGGATTTCTAATGTTGGTGAAATTCGATTTAGGTAAGTATTCGATTTAAGTAATTCCTACCACAGGAATTACTTATGGCGTTTTCCATTGGTAAAATACTGCGCACTGAAAGTGCACTGAAAGCCAAATTTTTGGTTCATTTGGTGGACTGTGCAAGTGTTTCGATTTCCAAAAGTCTTTTTAGTGGCCAGATTGCCAATGGAAATCAAAACACTCGCACACTCCACCAAATAAACCAAAAATTTCGCTTTCAGTGCACTTTCAGTGCGCACTATTTTACCAATTTAAAAACGCCATTAGTTAGGAAACGCCTAACAACATGTTGGCGAAACCGTGCATTAATCGATAGGTTTTCGTTAGGGGGCCGATGTCGATAAGAGATCGGTGCTGTACAAGCACATCGTGCTGTCGGGAGGTTCGACGATGTTCCCGGGGCTGTCGATGCGGCTGGAGCGCGAGCTCAACCAGCTGTACCTCGAGCGGGTGCTGCAGAACGACGTGAGGAAGTTGGACGAGTCCAAGATCCGCGTCAACGCGAACCCATGGAGGAAACACGCGGTGTTCCAAGGGGGCGCCTTGCTGGCACAATGTATGAAGGACGATAACGACTATTGGCTGTCGAAGCGGGAGTACGAGGAGAGCGGGTCGTTGCTGTTGAAGAAGAAACTCATCGCGAGGGGCTTGTGGTGATTTTGTTGGTCGAGGTTCAATTATACACTGTTGGAAAATTATTCGCGCGTAATAGGGAAATCAATGTTAAATTCTTAGCCGGCTGGAATACAGTCTGCCGGTGTAGATTTCAATAGAACGTGTCGCGATTAATTCTAATAAATTTAATTGTTCTACTGGACTTCACACCGCGATTTGTAGAGGTTAGATTAAAAATCAAATAATTACGACGGTTTCGACACTTCGACAGTATCAAAACGGGTTGGGATGGGTGAACGTCGAGTCGATTACAAAGAAATGAGAATTTTTAAACGATAATTTATTGAATAAATATCACAGATATTAAAATAGAATTATGTAGATATGTCTTTTTGCCACAATGGCTTGAAAAAGAAAGTAAATTCTAAGAAAATAATAAAAAGGAAACTCCAAATATAAACTTAAAGATTATTTTAAAACAGAAAATAAAAGAACTCTAAAAAATAGTCCACCGCTTTCTGCTAAACTTTAGCCAAACCTGTCATACATATGTCATCCCATATTACTGAGCTGAGGTATAATTCTAGCTGAAAATTGAATTATTTTTTTCCTTATTTCAACAAAATTTGTTGCTGTTTCAAAACTGTACCTACCGATACACACATTTTTTGAAATATCCCCAAAAAAACCTATTAAATGTAGTTTCTAAATAATTTTGTACCTCATACCTAACACAAATAACTTTGTACCTCTACAAATCGCGGCGTGCGATCCAGTAGAACAATTAAATTTATTAGAATTCATCGCGACGTTCTATTGAAATGTACACTGGTAGACTGGATTTTAGCCGGCTAAGAATTTAACATTGATTTCCCTATTATGCGCGAATAATTTTCTAACAGTGTATATTGAATGTTATGTTAAAAGTTATGTTGGAAGTTATTAGTTTATGCCTAAAGACATTACAACTAAGGGCCGGTTTATCAATTGAGGGATAACTCGCCGAGTTAGCCAACCCTGGGTTACCTCTAACTCTGGGCTAAATTGCGAGTTAAGAATAAAAGTGTTTATCCAAGCTTTTTTAACCCTGGGCTAGCAAACCCACGAAATGCTGAAAGGTTGGTAATACATTATAGCCGTTGAAACTTTGGCAACGTTGTTTTGTGCTTGTTTTTGATATTTCTTGCATATACCTATTAACTATAATTATACTGCTAACTCCCTATCCATTTCATGAGAGAAAATCGTAGCGATTAAAGAGAGAGATCCGACCCAACTGTGGTGTGCTTAGTCGTTTATACGCAAGCGCGTTAATTTTAAAAGGACCAATAGCGAGTAGCTGAGGCCTAAAAAGAAAAGATAGAAAATAATACTTGAAATCGTGTTTAAATTCGGTAACCTGACATATTTACACAGGCAAGTCAAAGTCGATTTTAAAAATATATTAAAAAATATACCAAAATAAAAGCTAGCACGTTTCTGACGTTTCATTTGCTCTGTCAAAAGTAGCCAATCAAGAAATCTTTCACTTGAGCATGAGCATAAATAAGCAAGCACACCACAGTATATTGTTTGCAACGGTTTTAGACCATTATTAGCGGTATAGGAGTTAATAGGTATATGATTTCTTAACTATAATAACCTAACTTTTTTGGTTTTGAATATTTGAAATGAAAATTAGAAGTCAGAAGAATAAATATGGCGTATATCGAGAAAATCGAATTTTTCTGAATTGGAAAAAAAAACTTGTTTTTAGGAAATTTTACCATGTCTTCTATGGGCTTTAACACAAACAAAACAAAACGGTTTCTTTTTTAATCGAAAGCGAGCGAAAAAATCATGCTCATAAAAATATTCAAACGGATTTTGCCGTGGCCTTACAATATAAATATTACCTATAAATTCTAAAATCTAGGTCTTCCATTGGTTTTACTTAAAAACAATATAAAATGCGTTTGACAACAGAAAAACACGCAAATTTTAGGTTAACCCAGAGTCAAATCCACAAACCTGGCAAATTTGCGCTAGTTAAGATAACCCAGGGGTATCTCTCGAGTTAACAGTTGACCCGCGATGGAAAAACACTTTTGGCAGTTTAACTCAGAGTTATCTTTAACTCGAGCGGTAACCATCAATTGATAAACCGGCCCTAAGAGACTTATGCCCATTTGCACCAAAACATTTAAGCAGTCCTTAGGGGTAAGGATCTATAAGTTATTTTAATTACTTTAATAACAATTTAAGTTATTTATCTTAATTTCTGGATATAATACAATATGATTAAAATAAAATTAAAAAAAAAAAACGTTTCAATCCGGTGTTTATTTGGAATAAACTATTGTGGTATCGTAGGGGTAGAAATAAAATACTGCTCTTTAGTATAAAAAGTATTCAGGTAGGTTTGTAGCTAGAATGACAAGTTAGATAAGACCGGTATTTGACAGGATGCGAAACAACTTGCTGTACGTGGGTAGGGTGAAAAGTTCTCGGCCTGGATCATTTAGAACTGTCTATAACAATTTAGAACGATCCAGAATCAATTAGAACTGTCTAAAACCATTTAGAACGCTCCAGAATTATTTGGGATTGTCTAGAACCATTTAGAACGCATCAGAATCGTTTATATAACGTTTATATAACGCTCCATATTCTTTAAGAACGCTTCAGAATCATTTAGAACCATATAGAACGTTCCAGAATTATTTAGAACTGTCTAGAACCATTTGGAACGCTCCAGATTCATGTAGAACTGTCTAGAGCAATGTAGAACTAGAACACTCAGAATCATTTAAAATTATCTAGAACCATTTGGCACGTTCTAGAAGCATTTAGTACTGCCTAGAACCACTTAGAATGCTCCAGAACCGTTTAGAACACTCCAGACGGATTTAGAATGCTCCGGAATCGTTTAGAACTGCCTAGAACCATTTAGAACCCTCCAACACTATTCAGAACAATGTAGAGGCCCCATATATTCATTTAAAACGGTTGGAAACCATTTAGAATGCTCCAGAACGATTAAGAACTGTCTAGAACGCTCTAGAATCATTTAGAACTGTCTAGAGCAATGTAGAGCACTCCAGAATCATTTAAAACGGTCTTTTTTAACTTTTTTTAACTGAAAATCGTGGTAACTTTTCTCTATAGCCTTGTACGTCTCTACGTAAGAGGCCATCATCTGCATTACATTCATATAAACGAAAAGAAGAATTTGTGAGGTTAAGTGCGTTTGTTTACGTTTATTCAAAATTTAGACGACTAATTAAACCAAAACATGCAACTTATTAACATCATAGTAGCAAGTATACGCGTAACAAATTTGCAAATTCCAAAATAAGATAAATACTGGGATTTCAGGGAGAAATTGAAAATTGAAAATCATCCAAAACGGATTCTCCAAACAATTCATCAAGTATGTCGTGCATTCGAAGCGTTATAATCAAGAAAGAACCCCCCGAAGAGAGTAATAAACCATTTTTTAATCAAGTTTACATCAAAAACGAGGCTCAGAGTGATAGCGAAGAGATGGAAAAAACGACTTATCAAAAGAATTTGATCAATTATCGTCTAATTGTTAACAGTGATTGGAATTTTTGAAATTTGAATTGTTATGTGACGTTGTTGACAGGTGACAGATGTGGGGAAGAGTGGTTTATGTGTGAATTAGAAGTGGATTGGATAGCAAAAACTGTTCGAATTTTCGTATTATTATTTATTGTAATAAATGTAAGTATATTTAAATTTTGCATTAAAAATACTGAACGAAAATTCAACAAAAAACATCAATCTCCCTCATGTCACTTATCGATTCTTCTTCTTTTTTTTTCTGAAACAAACTTTTATCAATCTCTTAAAATTTAAACAGTTTTCCTACTATTATTTACATAATACTACCACATAGATAAGTAAAAAACCTAAAAATTTCTGTTTACAATCAAAAATACGTTAATTTTTTCGATCGATCTCGAATCGATTTACCTGTCATCTGTCAAATATCGAATCGATTACTCGACGCCCGATCGGAAATCCCTGGCGTTTTCTGATTTCGTGATGGTTTGAAATTGCAAGTCAAGTGTAGTTCCAGTTTTCCGTGTAATATCGAAAATTCGCTCCCGAAAAGAATCGAAAACCGATCTCGAGTGTGTTAAATACAAAAACATGTAGGTATCCCCCAAATAAATCCACTGATAAAACGATCCCAACAAATTTCAACCGCCATTTTGTCAAAAATTATTCACTAACATCATCACCAACGTTTCACCCGGCACAAAATGGACAATTTTTTCGAAGACTGTTCGTAAGTATCACCCATTCGCTTTATCACCCGCAAATTTATATACGAGGGTAAGGTGAAAAGTTCTCTCTTGGTTCGTAAATAAAAAACCGCAATTTTCAGTTGAAAAAATTACATTAAGTCGAAAATCTTTAGTTCGAGAGAGTTCTAATTGATTCAGGAGCGTTCTAGGTTGTTATAGATAACTCTGTAAATAGTTCTGGAGCTTTCTAAATGGTTCTAGACAGTTCTAATTGATTCTGGAATGTTCTAAACGGTACTGATGGACCTAAAAGATTCTGGAGCGTTCTAGACAGTTCTAATTGATTCTAGAACGTTCTAAAAGATTTTGAAGCGTTCTAAAGGGTTTTATACAATTCCAAGTAAATCTGGAGCATTCTAAAAGCGGTCTATAGACAGTTCTAAATGACTATGGAGCATTTTTAATGATTTTTAGACAGTTTTAAATGTTTATAGGGCGTTCTACATGGTTCTAGGCAGTTCTAATTGATTCTGGAATGTTTTAAACGGTTCTAGGCAGTTCTAATTGATTGTAAAACATTCTATAAAGTTTTACTTGATTCTAGAACTTCTAAATAATTTTGAAACGTTCTAAAGGGTTTTATAAAATTCCAAATGAATCTGGAGCTTTCTAAAAGCGTTCTATAGACAATTCTAAACGATTCTGGAGCTTTATAAATGACTATAGAGCATTCTAAATGATTTGTAGACAGTTTTAAATGTTTATGCGGCGTTCTACATGGTTCTAGACAGTTCTAAAAGATTCTGGAACGTTCTAAATGATTCTGAAGCGTTGTAAATGGTTTTAGACAGCTCTAAATGATTTTAAAATGTTCTAAATGATTTTGAAACGTTCTAAAAGACAATGGAACGTTATAGCGTGTTCTGAAGCGTTCTAAATGGTTTTAGACAAATCTAAATGATTCTGGAGCGTTATAAATAGTTCTAGGCATTTCTATAAGAATATTCTGGAGCGTTCTAGACAGTTCTAATTGATCATAGAACGTTCTAAATGAATCTGAAACGTTCTAAAAGACAATGGAACATTATAAACTGTTTTGAACCGTTCTATATGGTTTTAGACAGTTTTAAAATATTCTGGAATGTTCTAAACGGTTCCTGACATTTCTAATTGATTCTAGAACGTTTTAAACCTTTCTAGGCAATTCTAATTGATTCTAGAACGTTCTAAATGGTTTTAGACAGTTCTAAACGTATCCGGAGCTTTCTAGATTGTTCTGGGCCATTCTAAATGGTTCTGAAGCGTTTTAAATGGTTTTAGACAGTTCTAATTGATTCTGGAGCATTCTAAACCGTTCTGGACGATCCTAAACGATTGCAGCGTCGAGAACTGTTCACCCTACCAGCGTAAAACTCCTTTCCAAAATCCCACCAACGTTAATCCCTATTTACCTACGAGTAAATATATTGCTCCCCAACAGTTAAGGAAATTTACAAATATAGCGATTATTTTAAAAATTACAAACTTTTTGATCACCGAATTTTCAAATATGCGAAATTAAAATGTTTTCTCCCATATCTGAGTGGATTTTTTGCCCCTACCTTTACAATTCATACTAAATTTGGTGATCAAAAAACCTGCAACTTTTAAATTAATCCCAATATTTGTGAACTTCCTTAACTTTTGTGGAGCAGTATAGTTTAAACACCCGTAAGGTTCACACAACAAAACACAAGGAATAATGCTTTTTAATGCTCTCTACCACACTCTGTACCGCTTACAGTGACTGATGTCTAGCCTGTAAATATTTACGAATCTGTAAGCGAATCTGTAAGCGAATCTGTAAGTAACAGATGAGGATAGAATTGCATTTCCTGTAACTCTTACAGATTTTGGCTTATAGGTCTTACAGATGTTCTCAGAATCGACCCATAATTAAAAAGTTGCAGGTTTTTTGATCGCTAAATTTAGAAAAACGTTTAATTTCGCAACATAATCGCAAAATAATCGCAACATTTGCGAACCTCCTTAACTGTTGCGAACCAGCTAATTTACCCACGTTCAGTACCCCGTCCAATTCATCCACCAGGGACTCCAAGACCAACCAAGTGCAAACCACCTCCAAGGTCTACTCGGACGTGCTCTCCGCCAAACCCAAGACCTACTACGAATACGACAACTACACGCCCGACTACGAGGACGTCGACAACTACAGCCTGATCAAGAAACTCGGCCACGGCAAGTACAGCGTCGTCTTCGAAGGGCTGCACGAGAAGCGCAACGAGACGGTCGTCGTCAAGATGCTCAAGCCGGTGCGCAAGCGCAAGATCAAACGGGAGATCAAAATCCTCGATTGTCTCAAGGGCGGCACGAACATCGTCAAATTGCTGTCGGTGGTGAACGTGCCCCACACGGACGTCACCGCTTTGGTGTTCGAACGGTTGGCCCACAACGAGGACTTCAAGAACATCTATTTGAAATTGAGCGAGGCCGATACGCGCTACTATTTGTACGAGATCCTGAAGGCGTTGGATTATTGCCATAGCAGAGGGATCATGCACAGGTGAGGCGTACGCGCGGCGGTCGCGCGAGGCGTTTTTGAACGGTTGCGGGGGCGGTTTTGAATGGTTGTGGCGCGTTTTGAATGGTTGTGGGGCGTTTTGAGTGGTTGTGAGGCGGTTTGAATGGTTGTGGGGCGTTTTGAATGGTTGTGGGGCGTTTTGAGTGGTTGTGTGGGGCGTTTTGAGAGGTTGTGGGGCGTTTTGAATGGTTGTGGGACGTTGTAAATGGTTGTGGGGCGTTTTGAATGGTTGTGGCGTATTTTGAATGGTTGTGTGGGGCGTTTTGAATGCTTGTATGGGGCGTTTTGAGAGATTGTGAGGCGTTTTGAGTGACAGTATGGGTCGTTTTGAGTAGTTATGTGGGTCGTTTTGATTGGTTGTGGAGCGTTGTAATTGGTTTTGGAGCGTTTTGAATGGTTCTAGAGCGTGCTAAATGGTTGTGGAGCGTTGTAATTGGTTTTGGAGCGTTTTGAATGGTTCTAGAGCGTGCCAAATGGTTGTGGAGCGTTCTAAAATGGTTGTAGAGCTTTGTTAATGAATGATTGTGGATCGTTCTAAGTGGTTCTGGAGCATTATAAACGATTCTAAATGGTTGTGGAGCCTTCTAAATGGTTGTGGAGGGTTCTATGTAGTTCTGGAGAGCGTTCTAAGTGATTCGAGATACTTGTAAATGTAATCTGGAGCGTTCTAAATGGTTCTGAAGCGTTCTGAGTGGTTATGGAACGTTCTAAGTAGTTCTGGAGCGTTCTAAATGGTTCTGGAGTGTTCTAAATGATTATAATTGATTCTGGAGCATTCTAAATGATTCTGTAGCTTTCTAAATGGTTGTAATTGACTCTGGAGCGTTCTAAAGTGTTCTAGATAGTTCTAAATGATTATGGAGCTTTCTAAAGTTTTAATTGATTCTGGAATTTAATCTTTAATCTAATTTAACTTTAATCCAAGCAGGTATATACCCCGACTGCCTGGCTAGCGATTTGCAATCGGAATTAAACTTTCCACGTATTGAAAATATTAAATAAGTACTTTTTTGTCTAATGTAATTGAAATGTAATTGTAACATGTAATTGCAATTGTAACGAACGGAGTAATTGAATTACAAATGAATTACAATTGAGGAGCTCGTAATTAATTACCGCCTCAATTACACTAAAAGTAATTCAATTACTTTTCAATTACTTGTAATTAATTACTTAACAACTTACATTAGACAAAAAAGTACTTATTTAATATTTTCAATAGGTGGAAAGTTTAATTCCGATTGCAAATCCCTAGCCAGGCAGTCGGGGTATATACAGTTAAATTCAGCTTAGTTGAATACACCACGTGTTTTTTCGCGCACAACATCATAAAAGAGGCTGGGCTCAGCCGATGTTTTCGATGCAAATAACAAATAATGAATTACAAATAAACCCCGACTCGACCTTCGCTGTTATCGGGTATACTGTGGATGGTTCGCCGGTCATACTTTTGGGGTAAAACCACGCCTATCTCTTTAGTTTCGTCTGTGCGCATTTTTACAGCTGTATTCAACTGAGCTGAATTTGAGTTTACCTGCTTGGATTAAAGTTTAAAGCATATTCTATAAGAATTATATATTCTATTAATATCTTGTTTCCATGAAAAGGTTAATGAGGTTTTTAGGAATATGTACCTAATTATTTAAAATGACACCAAAGCAAAGTCATTGTGATTGTAATTGTAATTGTAATTGTTGTTACAACACTGCTTAACATCCCAGTTTATACGCTCTCCGCGCAGGGACGTGAAACCGCACAACATCGTCGTCGATCAGAACACCTGCAAGATCCGCCTGATCGATTGGGGCCTGGCCGAATTCTATCATCCTCGACAAGAGTACAACGTGCGCGTCGCCTCGCGCTACTTCAAAGGTCCCGAATTGCTCGTCGACTACGGCTACTACGATTACTCGTTGGACATGTGGTCGCTCGGCTGCATGTTCGCTTCGATGTTGTTCCGCAAGGAGCCCTTCTTCCACGGCATCGACAACTACGATCAGCTGGTGCGGATCGTCAAAGTATTGGGTACGGATGTGCTAAGTATTATACTATATACCTAATTCCAAAATAGTAGGCATTCCACACTACAACCACACTCCAAAAAACACTACTTTAATCCTCTCGAAATCCTTTAAAAAAAAAACACACACACGAACATTCTAAATAGTTTTAGACAGTTCTATATGAATCTGGAGCGTTCTAAATGAATCTGGAGCGTTCTAAATGATTCTGAATAGTTTTAGACAGTTTAAAATGAGTTTGGACCGTTTCTAAATGGTTCTGGAATGTTCTAGACTGTTCTGAATGATTCTGGAACGCTCTAAATGATTCCGCAAGGAGCCCTTTTTCCACGGCATCGACAACTACGATCAGCTGGTGCGGATCGTCAAAGTGTTGGGTACGGATGTGCTAAATATTATACTATAGACCTAATTCCAAAATAGTAGGCGTTTCACACTACAATCACACTCCAAACAGCGCTTCTTTGATCCTCTCGAAATCCTCGAGCGTTCTAAATGATTCTGAATAGTTTTAGACAGTTTAAAATGAGTTTGGAGCGTTCTAAATGATTCTGTAGCATTCTTAATGACTATAGAGCGTTTCTAAATGGTTCTGGAATGTTCTAGACAGTTCTAAATGATTGTGGAGCGTTTTATATGATTCTGAGTAGTTTTAGACAGTTTAAAATGAGTTTGGAGCGTTCTAAATGATTCTGTAGCATTCTTAATGACTATAGAGCATTCTAAATGGTTCTGGAATGTTCTAGACTGTTCTGAATGATTCTGGAACGTTCTAAATGATTCCGCAAGGAGCCCTTTTTCCACGGCATCGACAACTACGATCAGCTGGTGCGGATCGTCAAAGTATTGGGTACGAATGTGCTAAATATTATACTGTACACTAATTCCAAAATAGTAGGCGTTTCACACTACAATCACACTACAATCACACTCCAAACAGCGCTACTTTGATCCTCTCGAAATCCTTTAAAAAAAAAAGCACACAAGAGCATTCTAAATGGTTTTAGACTAAATGACTCTGAATAGTTTTATTCTATACATTCTAAATAGTTTCATTCTAAATAGACAGTTCTAAATGACTATAGAGCGTTTCTAAATGATTTTGAATAGTTTTAGACAGTTTAAAATGAGTTTGGACCGTTCTAAATGATTCTGTAGCGTTTTTAATGACTATAGAGCATTCTAAATAGTTTCATTCTAAATATACAGTTCTAAATGACTATAAAGCGTTTCTAAATGGTTTAGAAATATTCTAGACAGTTCTAAATGATTGTGGAGCGTTCTATATGATTCTGAGTAGTTTTAGACAGTTTAAAATGAGTTTGGAGCGTTCTAAATGATTCTGTAGCATTCTTAATGACTATAGAGCATTCTAAATATACAGTTCTAAATGACTATAGAGCGTTTCTAAATGGTTTAGAAATGTTCTAGTCAGTTCTAAATGATTCTGGAGCATTCTAAATGATTCTGAATAGTTTTAGACAGTTTAAAATGAGTTTGGAGCGTTCTAAATGATTCTGTAGCGTTCTTAACGACTATAGAGCATTCTAAATAGACAGTTTTAAATGACTATAAAGCGTTTCTAAATGGTTTAGAAATGTTCTAGACAGTTCTAAATGATTCTGGAGCATTCTAAATGATTCTGGAGCATTCTAAATGATTCTGAATAGTTTTAGACAGTTTAAAATGAGTTTGGACCGTTCTAAATGATTCTGTAGCTTTCTTAATGACATTAGCGCATTCTAAGTAGTTTCATTCTAAATAGACAGTTTTAAATGACTATAGAGCGTTTCTAAATGGTTCTGAAATGTTCTAGACAGTTCTTAATAATTCTGGAGCATTCTAAATGATTCTAAATAGTTTAAGACAGTTTAAAATGATTTTGAAGCGTTCTAAATGATTCTGTAGCATTCTTAATGACTATAGAGCATTCTAAATAGACAGTTCTAAATGACTATAAAGCGTTTCTAAATGGTTCTGAAATGTTCTAGACAGTTCTAAATGATTGTGGAGCGTTCTATATGATTCTGAATAGTTTTAGAAAGTTTTTTAGACATCGTTTCTCCTTACCCTATCTACAAAACTGTTTAAAAATGAGTTTGGAGCGTTCTAAATGATTCTGTAGCTTTCTTTAATGACTATAGAGCATTCTAAATATTTTCATTCTAAGTAGACAGTTCTAAATGACTATAAAGCGTTTCTAAATGGTTTAGAAATGTTCTAGACAGTTCTGAATGATTCTGGAACGTTCTAAATGATTCTGTAGCGTTCTTAATGACTATAGAGCATTCTAAATAGTTTCATTCTAAATAGACAGTTCTAAATGACTATAGAGCGTTTCTAAATGGTTCTGGAATGTTCTAGACTGTTCTGAATGATTCTGGAGCGTTCTAAATGATTCTAAATAGTTTTAGACAGTTCTGAATGATTCTGGAACGTTCTAAACGATTCTGAAACGTTCTAAACGATTCTGGAACGTTCTAAATGATCTTGAATATTTTTATACAATTTTTAACGATTTTGGAGTGTTCCACCACACTCCAAGCACACTCCTTTAACCCTCCCGAAATCCTTTCACAAAAAAAAAACCAACAACCTCCCCACTGCAGGTACGAACGAACTGAACGCCTACCTGACCAAATACAACATCGCCATCGACAAGAAGCTGCAGGGCTCGTTGGGTTCGCACACGCGCAAATCCTGGCAGCGCTTCGTCCACACCGAGCACGAGTACCTCATCAACGATCACTCGCTGCACCTGCTCGAGAACCTTCTGCGCATCGATCACGCCGAGCGCATCTCGGCCCGCGACGCCTTGAATCACAAGTACTTCGCGCCGGTGAGAAGGAAGGTGCAGGCGAAGCCGTCGCCGATCGCCCAAAGTCGGGCGGTGCTCGAAGAGGCTCAATAGAGAATCTTGGTGTTTTTTTTTTACTCTCTCTCCCCCTTTCCGTTTTTTTTTTCTATACTTCATCATCCATCGAAGCAATGGAGTAACTAAAGCAAGTTTAGACGCTGGATCAGCGCGTGATGCGAATGCGCTTGATGGTCGCGCGTCTAAACTTGTTTTGGTTACTCCGTTGGTTCGATGGATGAAGTATTATAGACCGTTGGAAATTTATTCGCGCATAATAGGGACATCAATGTTAAATTCTTAGCCGGCTGAAATACAGTGTACCAGTGTACGTTTCAATAGAACGTGTCGCGATCAATTCTAATTAATTTGATTGTTCTACTGGACTTTCTGAATGATTCTGGAACGTTCTAAATGATTCTGTAGCGTTCTTAATGACTATAGAGCATTCTAAATAGACAGTTCTAAATGATTATAAAGCGTTTCTAAATGGTTTAGAAATGTTCTAAACAGTTCTGAATGATTCTGTAGCTTTCTTAATGACTATAGAGCATTCTAAATAGTTTCATTCTAAATAGACAGTTCTAAATGACTATAGAGCGTTTCTAAATGGTCCTGAAATGTTCTAGACAGTTCTAAATGATTCTGAACATTGTACATTCGGAGCATTGTAAATGACTCTGAATAGTTTAAGACAGTTTAAAATGATTTTGGAGCGTTCGAAATGATTCTGTAGCATTCTTAATGACTATAGAGCATTCTAAATAGTTTCATTCTAAATAGACAGTTCTAAATGACTATAGAGCGTTTCTAAATGGTTCTGAAATGTTCTAGACAGTTCTGAATGATTTTGGAGCGTTCTAAATGATTCTGAATAGTTTTAGACAGTTTAAAATGAGTTTGGAGCGTTCTAAATGATTCTGTAGCATTCTTAATGACTATAGAGCATTCTAAATAGACAGTTCTAAATGACTATAAAGCGTTTCTAAATGGTTCTGAAATGTTCTAGACAGTTCTAAATAATTGTTTAGCGTTCTATATAATTCTGAGTAGTTTTAGACAGTTTAAAATGAGTTTGGAGCGTTCTAAATGATTCTGTAGCATTCTTAATGACTATAGAGCATTCTAAATAGTTTCATTCTATATATACAGTTTTAAATGACTATAAACCGTTTCTAAATGGCTCTGAAATGTTCTAGACAGTTCTGAATGAGACAGTTCTGGACAGACAGTTCTGGACTTCACACCGCGATTTGGTTCGGTTAGATTAAATAAAATTAATAAAATTAATAAGATTAATAAAATAATTTCGACGGTTTCGAATCATTTAGAACTTCGACAGTATCAAAACGGGTTCGGATGTGTGAACGTCGAGTCGAATAAAAAGAAATGAGAATTTTTAAACGATTTTTTATTGAATAAATATCACTAATATTAAAATAGAATTATGTAGATATGTCTTTTTGCCACAATGGCTTGAAAAAGAAAGTAAATTCTAAGAAAATTATAAAAAATGAAACTCCAAATATAAACTTAAGGATTATTTTAAAACAGAAAATAAAAGAACTCTAAAAAATAGTCCACCGCTTTCTGCTAAACTTTAGCCAAACCTGTCATACAGATGTCATCTCATATTACTGAGCTGAGGTGTAATTCTAGCAGAAAATTGAATTATTTTTTCCCTTATTTCATCAAAATTTGTTGCTCTTTCAAAACTGTACCTATCGATACACTTATTTTTTGAAATATCCCAAAAAAAATTAGTTTCTAAATAATTTTGTACCTCATACTTAACGCAAATAACTTTGTACCTCTACAAATCACGGAGTGAAGTCCAATAGAACAATTAAATTTATTTGAATTGATCGCGACACGTTCTATTGAAATGATCACTGGTAGACTGGATTTCAGCCGGTTAAGAATTTAACATTAATTTCCCTATTATGCGAAATTAAATTTCCAACGGTGTATAACCCGTCGAACGTTAATTTTTAGCCATTCCGGACCGATAAGCGGAGCTAGTTAAATCGCGAGTTTACTACGAGTTATCTCGTAGGCGGCAGGTTAATTCCGTTAATGTCCGCGAAGCCAAGGTGGCTTGATTATAACGCATTACTACGAGATAACTCGTAGCGTGGCGTCCCGGAAACCGGAACACGAGTTGACTACGAGATAACTCGACGGGTTAATCGATCGTTCGATGTAAAAATGCGTTTCGTGTTGTAGTTGTTGTGATAAAGAAAACGATTATAAATAAATAGTTTGTTTGAATTAAAAAAAAAAACAAAAAACTTAAAGATTAATAAATTATTGTTTGTATTTTAGGGCTCCGGCTTTGGCCAGTTTGTCGGCTTCTTCGTTTCCTTCGATGCCTCGATGTCCCGCCACGTGGGTCTGTTGAAATAAAAAAAAATACAATAAAAAAATGGATAAAGTACCGCCGGTACTTACGATGAGGACGAGGTGAAAACAGTTCTCGGCCTGACGATGAAAGACCGGCGATTTTTTAGATGAAAAATTACTTTATTCTTCTTGTTAAGCCGAAGATCTTTGGTTCAGGACGGTTCTAAACCATTCTGAAGGGTTGTAAATAGTTTTAGACGGTTCTAAATAATTCTTAAGCATGCTAAATGATTTTAGACAGTTCTAGATGAAACTGGAGCGTTCAAAATGGTTCTAGGTAGTCTCAAATGATTCTGGAGCGTACTAAATAACTACAAAATCATTTTAAAATGGTTCTGGAACTTTCTTAATGATTCTGAATCTTTCTAAATAGTTCCGGAGTGTTCTAAATGATTTTAGACAGTTTTAGATGAATCTGAAGCGTTCTAAATGGTTCTAGATAGTTCCAAATGATCCTGGAGGTTACTAAATGACTACAGAATCATTCTAAAATGGTTCTGGAACGTTTTTAATGCCTCTGAATCTTTCTAAATGGTTCTGGAGCGTTCTAAATGACGACAGGAGCTTTATAAAATGGTTCTGGAGCATTCTAAATGATTCTAGAGCAATTTAAATAGTTTAAGATCCGTTCTAAATTATTCTGGAGCGTTCTAAATGGTTCTTAAGCATGCTAAATGTTTTTAGACAGTTCTAAATGATTCTGAAAGGTTCTAAATGGCTTTAGACGATTTTAAATGATTCTAGTTCGTTTTAAATGATTTTGGAGCATTCTAAATGATTCTGGAGCAATTTAAATGGTTTTAGACCAGTTCTTAATTATTCTGGAGCGTTCTAAATGGTTCTTAAACATGCTAAATGATTTTAGACAGTTCTAGATTCATCTGGAGCGTTCTAAATGTTTTTAGACAGTCCTAAATGATTCTGAAGGATTCTAAATGGTTTTAGACGATTCTAAATGATTCTGGTTCGTTTTAAATGATTTTGGAGCATTCTAAATGATTCTGGAGCGATTTAAATAGTTTTAGACCCGTTCTAAATTATTCTGGAGCGTTCTAAATGGTTCTTAAGCATGCTGAAATGATTTTAGGCAGTTCTAGATGAGTACGGAGCGTTATAAATGTTTTTAGACAGTTCTAAATGATTCTGAACGGTTCTAAATGGTTTTAGATGGTTCTAAATTATTCTGGGGCGTTTTACATGATTCTGGAGCATTCTAAATGATTCTGGAGCGATTTAAATAGTTTTAGACCCGTTCTAAATTATTCTGGAGCGTTGTAAATGGTTCTTAAGCAAGCTAAATGTTTTTAGACAGTTCTAAATGTTTTTGGAGAGTCCTAAAAGATTCTGAACAATTCTACGCGATTCAGGAGCGTTCGAAAACGGTTCTAGACAGCTCCAAACGATTCTGGATCGTTCCATAAATGATTCTAATCACTTCTAAACGATTCAGGCCGAGAACTTTTCACCCTACCCCCGTATTTCTACTCTGTCACCTACCCATATTACTTCCGTCATCATTTCGATTTCCTTGTCTAATTTCTGCAGTTCTTCCTTGTTCTTTACATCGCTACCGTTGGCCGTTTTCCAATTATTCGTTTTCCATCGTTTAATCCAATTCGTCATGCAGCTAATCGTGAATTGCGAGTCCGTGTAGATGTTCACTTTACGAATACCTGCAATTTACCCTCTAATTAAATCGACTGGACGTTAATAAGCTCGATTAAATGCAATTTACGACTGATTAAATACAGGACTTTTCACGGTAACCGTCCATTAGAAGTATCTCAATAATGAAAAGAATTAAAAATCTGAAATTTTGGTTATAGTATTTTTTGGGTAATATGAATTGATCTAAAATTTAAGGTCGTCAAATGGCCAACTAGATAACTCAAAAAAAAAGAAAATTCATACCTTATTTAATAAGACTTCGATTATTTCAAAAACTACTGGATTTGGGTATAGGGAATACCCATATGGATCGAAAGAGCTTAAAAAACTGCATTGGTCACTGTTAAAAAATACAGGGTGATCCATTTGAAATAACAAAGTTATGACCACTTTAATTTGGCCAAGTTTGTCAGACAATTTTAAACGCCCTGTACATGGATTCTGAAAATACAGTTTAGTTTCATTTAGTAGTATGTCTGGACATCATCGATACTCAATTTCAAGCTTCTAGCTGCGTTATTAATAGAGATATCACAGAAAATACATTCGACTGTTTTTCCAAAAAATATTGAAAAAATTGTAATATCTTAAAAATAGTGCATTTTTGGCATATGGTGTTATTATCAAAGTCTAGTTAAAAAAGGCCATAGAATTCAAAAATGAAGTTAAAAATGGCACCTTCCATATAAAATAACTAAGTTGGTGTCAACTTCCGGTATAACCGAAAGTGTAATCAAAATGAAAATATTTTAGATCAATTCATATTATCCAAAAAATACTATAAACAAAATTTCAGATTTTTAAGTCTTTTCATCATTGAGATACTTCTAATGGACGGTTACTGTGAAAAGCCCTGTATATACCGGGGCTTAATTTTCGATATTTATTCGATATTTATTTATATTCTTATTTATAAAAACGAAGCATTTACTTTGAGGTAAAAGGTAGAAGCAAAAAGTAAGAGAAAAAGGTTTTAAAACCTTGCTTTAAAGTGAAATGCTGCATCAAATCTTCTTCGAGAACTTGAAGGCCTCTTTGAGCCACTATTAATAATCGTTTTTGAGCTTCATATAGCTACAGATATTAACAGAATAAAGGTACTATAGTATAGTAATCTTACAGTAACAACACATGAAGATGAAACAAAATTAAAGTCAGGAATGTCAACATAACAAATCTAAAATGGTGAAATGTGATTGGCTAAATATTTAGTTAATATTAGACTGTTTCCATGTGAAAATATATTCCACTATAACCAAGAATACTGTGTCAGACAAGCACTTGAATAAATGTATTTACAGTGGAACTATTTCACGTGAAGTCGAGAATTGAGCCCCAGAGGTTAAAGACAGATTGATCAAAGCACCTTCGGAATAGAGCAGTCTCAAAGCCTCAGAACAAGCCTGTATCTCAGCGGTGTTGTTGGTGGCTTTACCGCACACGGGTCGAGACAAGTTTCTGCAAAATTTTCACGTGCAATTACTAATTAAATGGTGATTTTTGAGGGTAATTACAGCGGGTGATTGTGGCCGAACCAAACGCCTATTCCCGCTTTCGCGTTGAGTTTCCCGTTGTTTTCGCAGGCTCCGTCCGTGTAAACCACAACGAAGCCGTTCTCTTCGTTAAACGATGATTCTGAGCCGGTTTTCAGTCTTTTGGTTTGAGCCGGGACGGGGCCGTCGGTCAGGCATCTAGAAATAGTCGTGTAGAAAGTGTTATGCCCAAAAAATACTGTTTTTTTGACGTATAAATGACAGTTGAAACTTTCAAAATGACAGTTAGGCGCCATTTTGAATCTTTTTTTCTTATGGGAAGGGGGGTCAAGTGATACCTCGTTTTAAAGGTAATTTCATTCTTAAGTTAACCCCCAAATTTGAAAACATTTTAATAACGCGTATTCACGTGAAGACCAATTTAGTTTTAACCCCCGGGCATATTGATACATTTAAAAATTCATTCTGAACGTACTATAAAATGTGTCAATGAATTGTTGCTATGGTTTCTTTGCTCTGATAGCAACAATTCATTGACACATTTTAAAAACTAAATTGGGGCTTTTAATTTAACTGTCCCTGAAATTCCAAAATTTTTGAGGTTAACAAGAAAGAGAATTTTAGTTCATGCAACAGTATAAAACTGATTTTAGACTTAAGTCTGACTTAGGATAGGAATTTATCCTAGGATGCTTTGGTGCAACTGGGCATTAGTGATTCTAACTCTAACCTCTTCGTACTATCCGATATATCGCCTAATGGTAGGAGTTTCCTCGTGGATTTGATCTCTTCGATGATCAATTTCACTTCGTTGTTTAGGATTTTTGCGCGTTCTTCTGCGTCGTCTAGCCTCCTGTATAACGCCTTTAATTCGTCGGTCCTGTAGAAGAGAAATGTAAATGCATAGAGTAGAAAAATGGAAAGTAATCGTATAACTTACATGATTTTTATAAGCGGTAAATGTATCCTTAAACTAAATACGTTAGGTTTAAAAATGTTGCTTATGGTTTTAAAACTGGTTAATATCATTTATGTATTCGTTTGAATTGTTCACATTGTAATCAAAAATCAAATCAAACGAAAATTTTCAACAGCTGTGACAGAACTGTCAAATATTCTTCTTCTCTTCGTTTAAGTGGCCTGATTTGATTAGGTTATTCAGCCTACTGTCAATTATTGTGCGATCGTGGTGAAATAGGTTTGAAAATGTTGCTTATACTTTTAAAACGGTTTAATATAATTTATGTAATTAAATTATTTACATTGTATTGAAAAATCAAATCAATCGAAAAATTTGAACAGCTGTGACAGAACTGTCAATGTCAATTATTCTTGGTGAAAATCGGAATCCTCGTAGCAGGTATTTCTTTGGTTTTCCTTATTTTAACGTGACAATTCTGGATAATTATTTGTTTAGATAGTACCTTCCACATTCTCTACTAACCTTAAGGCTCAATATTGAGCCAATTGACTCACACAGTCAAAACACAACGCAGAATACTAAGTGAAGAAACACGGAACTTAAAAGTGCATACTCTGCATAAACAAATTCCTAACCGAATACCCGCGTAGATCGAGACCACCTGTCAAACATCGGTCAGAAGCAGAACTCAATAATGACAGTTTGAATTGTTTTGGCGATATCAAAACACGAATAAACAAATTGATAAGCCAACGCGAAACCAACAAACCGATACGTGTCAATGAAAAGGCGCGAAAGATAATCCTCTTCAACTCCACCGCATTCCGAAACGATGTTAAAAGCCGTCATTCTAATAGGGGGCCCTCAAAAAGGTAAATACGCCCAAAAAAATCACCGCAAAACTCAACACAATCTCGCCGCAGGTACGAGATTCAGGCCGCTGTCCCTCGACATCCCGAAACCCCTCTTTCCCATAGCCGGTCTACCGTTGGTACAGCACCTGATCGAAGCATGCGTGGCCAACGAAGGACTCTCCGAAATCCTTCTGATAGGATTCTACCCTTCGGCGCAAATCCAACCATTCGCCAACGAGATGCAGCAAATCTACAACGTCACCATCAAGTAAGCTACGATCGGCCGAATAGCCTCGTTCGTGGGGGAGCTTCGTTCCAAGTATTAACCCGTTCCAGGTACCTCCAGGAATTCACCGCATTGGGCACGGCCGGCGGGCTGTACCACTTTCGCGACCAAATCCGCTTCGGGAACCCCGAAGGGTTCTTCCTGATGAACGGCGACGTGTGCTCCGACTTCCCCCTGAAGGAGCTCTACGAGTTCCACAAACAGAAGAAAGCCCTGGTACGTTGCGTTTCATTTTCGACGGCCTCTTACTGTACGGGTTATTTTAATTAGGTCACGATCATGGGCACGGAGGCCACCAGACACCAATCGTTGAACTACGGTTGCATCGTAACTAACAGAGAGACCAACGAGATGACCCACTACGTGGAGAAACCCAGCTCGTACGTGTCCACGTTGATCAATTGCGGGGTGTACGTGTGCTCGCCGGACATATTCCATACCATCGGTGCGGTCAACAACGAGCTGCAAGAACGCTACAGGTGGGAGGCTGGCTTTTTCGATTTGCTACTTACTTATTCGAGAGTTTAGTACTGTCTGGAAGCGTTTAGAACGCTTCAGAACCATTTTAGAAGGCTCCTGTAGTCGTTTAGAACGCTTCAGATTCGTTTTAGGAAGCTTCAGAATAATTTAATAAGCTTCAGAACCATTTTAGAAGGCTCCTGTAGTCATTTAGAGCGCTCCAGAAACATTTAGAAAGCGACAGCACCATTTAGAACGCTCCAGAACCATTTTAAAACGCCCAGAACCATTTAGAGAACCGTTTAGAGAGCTTCAGAACCATATAGAACGCTTTAGACCAATTTAGAACATTCCAGAATCATTTTAGAATGCTCCTGCAGTCATTTAGAACTGTCCAGGACAATTTAGAAGTTTCATAACCATTTAGAACGCTATAGAACCATTTTAGAATGCTCCTGTTGTCATTTAGAACGCTCTAGAATCGTTTTAGAACTGTCTGGAACCATTTAGAACGCTGCTGAATCATTTAAAACCATTTTAGAACGACCCAGAACCACTTTAGAACGCCCCTCATCCATAAAATATTCACTCCCATCCTACACCAACAAATGAACAAACCGTATTTATTTTTTTCAATCGTAGAAACGGCTACATGAACGGCACGAGAGAAGCCGGTTATATCCAGAACCATTAGGAACGTTCCAGAACCATTTTAGCATGATTCTGTAGTCATTTAGTACGTTCCAGAATCATTTGGAACTACCTAAAATCATTTAGAACACCCCAGGTTCATTTAGAACGCTCCAGAACAATTTAGAACGCTCCTCATTCATCTAAAATTGTCTAAAACCATTTTAGAACGCTTTAGAACCATTTAGAATGTTCTAGAACCATTTTAGAAAGCTCCAAGAACCATTTTTGGAAACTTTAAAATCATTTAGAACGCTCCAGATTCATCTAGAACTGTCCTAAATCATTTAGAATGCTCCCGATCTATTTTAGAATGTTCCAGAACCATTTAGAAAGCGTCAGAACCATTTAGAACGCTCCAGAACCATTTTATAAAGCTCTTGTCGTCATTTAGAACGTCCAGAACCATTTTAGAACGCCCCACAATAATTTTAAAACGCCCCACAACCATTTTAGAACGCCCCACAACCATTCTAGAACGCCCCACAACCACTTTACAACCATAAAACCTCCACACCCATAAAATTTCGAATTTCACTCCATCCTACATCAACAAACGAACCAACCTTATACTTTTTTTAATCGCAGAAACGGCTACATGAACGGCACGAGAGAGGACCATTTTAGAACACCCCAGAACCATTTTAAAACGCTCCAGGAACCATTTTGGAAACTTTCTAGAACATCTAGAACCTATCTTAAATGATTTAGAATGCTCCCGATCCATTTTATAATGCTCCAGAACCATTTAGAACGCTTCAGACCCATTTTTGAATGCTCCTTTCGTCATTTAAAACGCCCCAGAATCATTTAGAACGCTTCAAAACCATTTTAGAACGCCCCAGAACCATTTTAGAACGCTCCACTCCCATCCTGCACCAACAAACGAACAAACCTTATACTTTTTTTCAATCGCAGAAACGGCTACATGAACGGCACGAGAGAGGCCGGTTACATCCAGCTGGAACAAGAGATCCTGGCGCCTCTGGCGGGTACCGGCCAAATCTTCGTACTGCCTGTCGTCAATTGGTGGTCGCAAATCAAGTCGGCCGGTTCGGCCATTTACGCCAACAGGCATTACTTGCAACTGTACAAAACGAAATTCCCCGAACGATTGGCCCGGTCGAAGGGACAAGGGGAGACTTGTACGATTTATCCGGACGTGCACGTCGATCCGACGGCTGTCATTCATCCGTCCGCTGTGGTACTGTATATATTTGCGCTGTATACTATACTAGTCAAAGGCCATGATACAAATCACATATAAAGGTTGCTCCATTTTCATAGACCTATTAACTATGGACGCGGTTTAGACAAAGAGGTAGTGTTGTCGATGAATGAGAGAGATGCAGCTAGTTTGGGCATGTGGCAATGAGAGATTGGACAATGCATTAGCCAATAGTATGCAAGGTAGCTGGGGTAGAGGAGGGTAGCTTATGGTAGAATAGGGTTGAGGATTTATTATTTTTTTACCGAGCAAAATGCATTTTTCAGCTGAGCCTAAATTCCCACAAATTTGCAAATACAGTTCTTATTTTGTATTGTTAATTGGAACCTCCTACCTATTAGCCAGTACAGATTTCGCAATTTAAGACCTAGCTGCTTTCTCTTGTAAAAAACATGTTTCTTCCAGGTCATTCTTCTGTCCAAGTGGATACCAAGATAAAAACAATATTTAAATATTAAGCGTATAAATATTTTAACAGATTAATAGCCTTTTTCCACGCACCCTGTATATATTTTATATATTTTTTGGTCCCGCCTACTTTTAGCCCAAACTAGCTCCATCTCTCACGGACCTCTCTCTCTCTCTATCATTGGGAACGCTGAATAACCTCAAAATAACGATTGTGCCGCGTCCATACTTAATAGGTCTATGAGTAACTCCCTTTAGCTACTTGATTTAGTAACTACCTTTAGCTTCTTTATTTAGTAACTACCCTACTTTGCCTACTTGATTTACTAACTCCCTTTAGCCACCTTCGATGCATCCCTTATTCCATACAAAAATCCCCGCTACTCCCATCGCCGATCCTCTCAAACCATCAAAACCGCCTAAAAACACCCCGATAATGGTCGATCAATTATTCCCAGTGATGTTAAAATTACTTTATAATATGTAATTAATTACAATTACAATTACTTTTGGCAAATTGTAATTAATTGCAATTACAATTACAAAATTTGCGAATGTAATTACAATTACAATTAAAGTTACAATTACAATCACAATTACTTTGCTTTGGTGTCAGTTTTAAATAATTATTTAGGGATTTGCAATCGAAATTAAACTTTCCACGTATTGAAAATATTAAATAAGTACTTTTGTGTCCAATGTAATTGAAATGTAATTGTAAAATGTAATCGTAATTGTAACGAAAGGAGTAATTGAATTACAAATGAATTACAATTGAGGCTCTTGTAATTAATTACCGCCTCAATTACAATAAAAGTAATTCAATTACTTTTTCAATTACTTGCAATTAATTACTTAACAACACTGATTATTCCACAGCTGGGGCCGAACGTGAGCGTCGGGCCGGGCGCGACGGTGGGCGCCGGGACGCGGCTCAAAGAGAGCATCGTCCTGCGCGACGCCTCCATCGACGATCGCAGTCTGGTGATGCACAGCATCATCGGCAGGGGATCGCACGTGGGACGATGGACGAGGGTGGAGGGCACCCCGTCGGATCCGGATCCGAATAAGCCCTTTACCAAGATGGAGAATCCGCCGTTGTTTAATAAGGATGGACGGTTGAATCCTTCGATTACTATCGTCGGTGAGTTAGGGGTGAGGAGGGGTGGGGTTTGGGGGTGGATTTGGAGTGGATTCGGAGTGGGTTTAGGGTAGATTTAGAGTTGATTCTGAGTGGATTTAGGGTGGTAGATTCGGGGGAGGTTTGGAGTAGATTCAGGAGTAGATTAAGAGGACATTCAGAGTATATTCTGGATCAGATTTTGAGTAGATTCAGAGAATATTATAAAGTAGATTAGAGTAGGTTAAAAGAAGATTATAGAGTAGATTTAGAGAAGATTCAGAGTTGTAGATTCAATGTAAAACAGAATAGGTTCAAGAGTAGATTAAGAGGACATTCAGAGTATATTGTGGAGTAGATTTTGAATAGATTAGAGTAGATTCAGGGTAAAATCGGAGTAGATTCAGGAGTAGATTCGGAGTATATTCTGGAGCAGATTTTGAGCAGATTAGAGTAGATTCAGAGAAGATTATAGAGTAGATTTAGAAAAGATTCAGAGTTGTAGATTCAGGAGTACATTCAATAGTAGATTAAAAGGACATTCAGAGTATATTCTGGAGCAGATTAGAGTAGATTCAGAGAAGATTATAAAGTAGATTAGAGTAGGTTAAAATAAGATTATAGAGTAGATTTAGAAAAGATTCAGAGTTGTAGATTCAGGAGTACATTCAATAGTTGATTTAGAGGACATTCAGAGTATATTCTGGAGCAGATTTGAGTAGATTCAGAGAAGATTATAGAGTATATTTAGAGAAGATTCAGAGTTGTAGATTCAGGGTAAAACAGAGCAGATTCAGGAGTACATTCAGAGTACATTCAAGAGTAGATTAAAAGGACATTCAGAGTATATTCTGGAGCAGATTAGAGTAGATTCAGAGAAGATTATAAAGTAGATTAGAGTAGGTTAAAAGAAGATTATAGAGTAGATTTAGAGAAGATTCAGAGTTGTAAATTCAGGGTAAAACAGAATAGGTTCAAGAGTAGATTAAGAGGACATTCAGAGTATATTGTGGAGTAGATTTTGAATAGATTAGAGTAGATTCAGGGTAAAATCGGAGTAGATTCAGGAGTAGATTCGGAGTATATTCTGGAGCAGATTTGAGCAGATTAGAGTAGATTCAGAGAAGATTATAGAGTAGATTTAGAGAAGATTCAGAGTTGTAGATTCAGGAGTAGATTCAGGAGTACATTCAATAGTAGATTAGAGGACATTCAGAGTATATTCTGGATCAGATTTTGAGTAGATTCAGAGAAGATTATAAAGTAGATTTAGAAAAGATTCAGAGTTGTAGATTCAGGAGTAGATTCAGGAGTACATTCAATAATAGATTAAGAGGACATTCAGAGTATATTCTGGATCAGATTTTGAGTAGATTCGAGTAGATTAGAGTAGGTTAAAAGAAGATTATAGAGTAGATTTAGAGAAGATTCAGAGTTGTAAATTCAGGGTAAAACAGAGTAGGTTCAGGAGTAGATTCGGAATACATTCAAGAGTAGATTAAGAGGACAATCAGAGTATGTTGTGGAGCAGATTTTGAATAGATTAGAGTAGATTCAGTGTAAAATCGGAGTAGATTCAGGAGTAGATTCGGAGTACATTCAAGAGTAGATTAAGAGGACATTCAGAGTATATTGTGGAGTAGATTTTGAATAGATTAGAGTAGATTCAGGGTAAAATCGGAGTAGATTCAGGAGTAGATTCGGAGTACATTCAAGAGTAGATTAAGAGGACATTCAGAGTATATTGTGGAGCAGATTTTGAATAGATTAGAGTAGATTCAGGGTAAAATCGGAGTAGATTCAGGAATAGATTCGAAGTATATTCTGGAGCAGATTTTGAGTAGATTTCGAGAAGATTCAGAGAAGATTCTGAGTTGAAGATTCGGGGGAGATTTACAGTTGATTCGGAGTAAATTAAAGAGTATATTCAGAATAGTTTAAAAGTAGGTTAAAGAGTTCATTTAGAGAAAATTCGGAGCAGATTAAAGAGTAGATTCAGTGTAAATTCAGAGTAGATTTAGTACCTAGAAGATTCAGAGTAAATTAAGGAGTGTATTCATAGAAAATTCGAAGTAAATTGAGCAGGAAGTTCAAAGTAGATTCAGAGTACGAGTAGATTAAAGAGTATATTCAGGAGCAGATTCTGAGTAGATTCAGAGTGGATTTAGGGTGGTAGATTCGGGGGAGGTTTAGAGTAGATTCAGGAGTAGAATAAGAGTACATTCAAGAGCAGATTCTGAGTAGATTAGAGTAAATTCAAAGTAGATTCAGTGTAGATTAAGTAGAAGATTCAGAGTAGATTCAAAGAAAATTCGGCAGTAGATTAAATAGTGCATTCGTGGACGAGGGTGGAGGGCACCCCGTCGGATCCGGATCCGAATAAGCCCTTTACCAAGATGGAGAATCCGCCGTTGTTTAATAAAGATGGACGGTTGAATCCTTCGATTACTATCGTCGGTGAGTTGGGGGTGAGGGGTGGGGTTTGGGGGGTGGATTCGGAGTGGGTTTAGGGTAGATTTGGAGTTGATTTTGAGTGGATTTAGGGTGGTAGATTCGGGGGAGGTTTGGAGTAGATTCGGGAGTACATTCAAGAGTAGATTAAGAGGACATTCGGAGTAGATTCTGGAGCAGATTTTGAGTAGATTAGAGTAGATTCAGAGGAGATTTAGAGTTGTAGATTCGGAGGTGATTTAGAGTAGATTCAGAGAAGATTCAGAGTTGTAGGTTCGGGGGAGATTCAGAGTAGATTCAGGAGTATATTCAGAGTACATTTAAGAGTAGATTAAGAGGACATTCGGAGTATATTCTGGAGCAGATTTTGAGGACATTCGGAGTATATTCTGGAGCAGATTTTGAGAAGATTCAGAGAAGATTCAGAGTTGTAGATTCGGGGGAGATTTAGAGTAGATTCAGGAGTAGAATAAGAGTACATTCAGGAGCAGATTCTGAGTAGATTAGAGTAGATTTAGAGTAGATTCAGAGTGGATTTAGGGTGGTAGATTCGGGGGAGGTTTGGAGTAGATTCGGGAGTACATTCAAGAGTAGATTAAGAGGACATTCAAGAGTAGATTAAGAAGACATTCAGAGTATATTCTGGAGTAGATTTTGAATAGATTAGAGTAGATTCAGAGAAGATTCAGAGTTGTAGATTCGGGGGAGATTCAGAGTAGATTCAGGAGTAGATTCGAGAGTACATTCAAGAGTACATTCAAGAGTAGATTAAGAGGAGTGTATTCTGGAGCAGATTTTGAGTAGATTAGAGTAGATTCAGAGAAGATTATAAAGTAGATTTAGAAAAGATTCAGAGTTGTAGATTCAGGAGTACATTCAATAGTAGATTAAGAGGACATTCAGAGTATATTCTGGAGCAGATTAGAGTAGATTCAGAGAAGATTATAAAGTAGATTAGAGTAGGTTAAAAGAATATTATAGAGTAGATTTAGAGAAGATTCAGAGTTGTAGATTCCGGGGAGATTTAAAGTAGATTCAGGGTAAAACAGAGTAGAGATTCAGGAGTAGATTCGGAGTAAGTTCAAGAGTAAATTAAGAGAACATTAAGAGTATATTCTGGAGCAGATTCTAAGTAGATTAGAGTAGATTCAGAGAAGATTTAGGGTAGTAGATTCGGGGGAGGTTTAGAGTAGATTCAGGAGTAGATTCAGAGTACATTCAAGAGTAGATTGAGAAGACATTCAGAGTATATTCTGGAGTAGATTTTGAATAAATTAGAGTAGATTCAGGAGTAGATTTGAGAGTACATTCAAGAGTACATTCAAGAGTAGATTAAGAGGAGTATATTCTGGAGCAGATTTTGAGCAGCTTAGAGTAGATTCAGAGAAGATTATAGAGTAGATTTAGAAAAGATTCAGAGTTGTAGATTCAGGAGTAGATTCAGGAGTACATTCAAGAGTAGATTAAGAGGACATTCTGAATATATTCTGGAGCAGATTTTGAGTAGATTCAGAGATGATTATAGAGTAGATTAGAGTAGGTTAAAAGAAGATTGTAGAGTAGATTAAGAGGACATTCGGAGTATATTCTGGAGCAGATTTTGAGTAGATTTCGAGAAGATTCAGAGAAGATTCTGAGTTGAAGATTCGGGGGAGATTTACAGTTGATTCGGAGTAAATTAAAGAGTATATTCAGAATAGTTTAAAAGTAGGTTAAAGAGTTCATTCAGAGAAAATTCGGAGCAGATTAAGGAGTAGATTCAGTGTAAATTCAGAGTAGATTTAGTACCTAGAAGATTCAGAGTAAATTAAGGAGTGTATTCATAGAAAATTCGAAGGAAATTGAGCAGGAAGTTCAAAGTAGATTCAGAGTACGAATAGATTAAAGAGTATATTCAGAGTAGATTCAGAGTAATTTAAACAGTATATTCAGATTAAATTTAGAGTACATTAAGTACCTAGAAAATTCAGAATAAACAAAGAGTATATTCAGAGTAAATTCAGAGTAATTTGAGCAGTCAATTCAGAGTAGATTCAATGTAGATTCAAGGTAGATTCGGAGTATATTAAGTACCTAGAAGATTCAGAATAAAAAAAGAGTAGATTCAGAGTAAATTGAGCAGTAAATTCAGATTAGTTCAGAGTAGATTAAAACAGCATTCAGTGAAAATTCAGAACAGATTAAGAAGTAGATTAAGAGTAAATTCTGAGTAGATTCGGAGTTAATTCGGTAGTAGATTCATTCAAAATTGGGCAGTAAATTCAGAGTAGATACAGAGTAGATTATCGAATAAATACAAAGTACATTCAGAGTGGAGCAGAGCAGATGATATTCATAATAAGGAAGATTCAGAATAGAGTGGAACAGAACATAGCAGAGTAGATTCAGAACAGTGTATAGATTCAAACCGGAGCAGTTTCAGAGTGAAGCGGAGCAGACTAGATTCAGAGTAAATTGGGCAATAAATTTAGAGTAGATTCAGAGTAAGTTTAGAGTAGATTTAGATTCAATTCGGGAGTAGATTCAGAGTGGAACAGAGCATTTTTGTAGCTGGAGTGGAGCAATTTTGACACAATGTGATCGATTTATCAAATTTAGAGATGAATTTGATGAATTAATTAAATTAATAAATGAATTTTTGTTCGCAGGTTGTTCCGTAAGCGTACCGTCCGAAACGATTCTGCTCAATTCCATTGTATTGCCAAATAAAGAACTGTCGAGGAGCATCAAAAACGAAATAATATTGTAAATAAATTAAATATGATGTTTTATTTATTTATGTATATGAAGCACAAAGTGACTGAAACGATATAAAATTTTATTTATAGATTAAAAATCTAGTTATCTGAGTTTTTATTAAAGGCCTTTGACTTCTCAGGAATTCGACTTAATGTAGGTAAAACTAAAACACCACGTTTAAGTGATTTAGGAAACACCCTGTATATTATGGTTTACGGGGTGTCCCTCAAAAGAACTGACACAGAGCTGAAGGGGAGCTTATTAGAAAGTTCTATTGCAGGTTCTTGTGTGGGACACCCTGTATATTTGCCAGTTCTTTATACAGAGTTGTGTCTAAATGACAACGAAATAATTTAAGGGGTGATTCTATTGTGAAAATTGAATAAATTTTTTTCGGAAAAAACAATTTTTTTGGTCAATAAAATGCTATTTAACGTGAGCTTGTAGTACATTTATTTTTTTCTCGAAAATGCTCGAGTTTTGGAAAAACTTGTGGAGACAAAAAAGTTGTAAAATGAATCGGGCTTTTCGGCCATATTTTTTTAAAAGAAAAATTTCCATCTGGAAAAAAGTTGTTAGGGAAAATGTCTTAGGGGTTGACTATTTTAACCCCTTCTAAGCCTATTTTAGGGTTGAAAAAATTTCAAAACGTGTAGTTTCATTGAAAAATAATATTTCCCGAGTTTCGCGTCTTTAGCTTAATATACAGGGAAAATAAAGAAGAAAAACCATTTTTTTTAGTTAATAAAATGCTATTTAACAAGAACTTACAGTGCATTTATTTTTTTTTCTCGAAAATGATTAAGTTTATGAAAAAACTTGTAGAGATAAAAAAGTTGTTAAATGAATCGGGCTTTTCGGCCATATTTTTTTAAAAGAAAAATTTCCATCCAAAAAAAAGTTGTAAGAAAAAATGTCTTAAGGGTTGAATGTTTCAACCTCTTCTAAGCACACTTCAAGGTTGAAAAAATTTCAAATCTTGTAGTTTCATTGATAAATAATATTCCCCAAGTTTCGCGTCTTTAGCTTAATATACAGGGAAAATAAAGAAGAAAAACCATTTTTTTAAGTTAATAAAATGCTATTTAACAAGAACTTACAGTGCATTTATTTTTTTTTTCTCGAAAATGATTAAGTTTTTGAAAAAACTTGTAGAGATAAAAAAGTTGTAAAATGAATCGGGCTTTTCGGCCATATTTTTTTAAAAGAAAAATTTCCATCCAAAAAAAAGTTGTAAGAAAAAATGTCTTCGGGGTTGATTATTTCAACCCCTTCTAAACATACTTGAGAGTTGAAAATATTTTGAAACGTGTAGTTTCATTAATAAATAATATTCCCCGAGTTTAGCGTCTTTAGCTTTACATACAGGGAAAATAAAAAAAACAATTTTTTTTCAATCTTTTGAGGGGTATAACTTTTCCGAAGAGGTTTTTTCAAAAAAAGTTTTACCAAGTATCACCCCTTTTTTTGTCACTTTTTTTCATATTTTTTCCTCTTTATTCCATGTTTTTTACCTTTTTTCATGCTTCTTAATTTTTTCCACATTCTTCAACTTTCTCCATGTATTTCAACTTTTTCCAGTTTCTTCCATTCTTTCCATATTTTCAAACAATTAAGTTTATATTCAAAAAAATACTATACCAATTATGTAACACACCTTAATTCTCATCACAAAATCCTCCGTTATTATTCTTCTGCACCATTTAGATACCCACCCTGTATACACAAAATCAAAATTCAAAACCCTGTATACATACAAAAACCTTCATAGTGTGCTGTGACTCGACTTAGTGTCGCTTTAAATAAAATTACAGTTCACCGATCGACGGACATTTATTATTATTTTTTTTTTACTAAAATACCGCCTTATCCTCATCATCATCGTATTATGATGAAAGGAAAATGTTGCGTACAAAAGAGCAACCGCTCTTATTATTATTTCGGGGAGGCTCCGAGACACCTCTAACAGTGGCGTATCACCCTGGAGATTTTATATTTTTTTTACAGGTAATTTCATTTTTGCCAATGTTGGTTCAATGTGGATTTAGAGCAAGTTTAGAGCAGATTCGGAGCTGATTCAGGGCGGAGTGGATTTAGAGTAGATTCAGAGCAGTGTCGATTTGGATCCTAGAGTAGGTTAGATTCAAAGCAGAGTAGATTCAGAGTGGATTCAGAGTAGAGGAAAGCTGATGAGAAAAATTAAGACGAGAATTTATGCAGAGCAGAGGAAATTCAAAATAGAGTGGATTCAGTGTAGATTTAGAGCAGTGTACGTTCAGAGCAGGAGGAAATCGGAGTAGATTTAGAGCAGTGTACGTTCAGAGCAGGAGGAAATCGGAGTAGATTTAGAGCAGAGTCTAGGTAGATTCAATGCAGTGTAGATTTGAAACAAAAGAGATTCAAATCAGGATAGATACAGTGTAGATTTAAGAGCAAGAGCAGTGTAGATTCAGAGCAGAAGAGATTTAAAACAGAGTAGATTCAGTGTGGGTTTAGATCAGTGTAGATTTGTAGCAGAGTAGATTCGGAGCAGATTCAGAGTAGAACAGAACTAAACAAATTCATGATCAGAGTTGATTCAGAGTAGAAGAGATTCAAAATAGAGCAGATTCAGTGTAGATTTAAGAGTAAGTGCAGTGTAGATTCAGAGCAGAAGAGATTTAAATCAGAGTAGATTCAGTGTAGATTTAAGAGCAAGAGCAGTGTAGATTCAGAGCAGAAGAGATTTAAATCAGAGTAGATTCAGTGTGGGTTTAGATCAGTGTAGATTTATAGCAGAGTAGATTCAGAGAAGATTCAGAGTAGAACAGAACTAAACAAATTCATGATCAGAGTTGATTCAGAGTAGAAGAGATTCAAAATAGAGCAGATTCAGTGTAGATTCAGTGTAGATTTAAGAGTAAGTGCAGTGTAGATTCAGAAGAGAGTTAAATCAGAGTAGATTCAGTGTAGATTTATAGCAGAGTATAGGTAGATTCAATGCAGTGTAGATTCAGAGCAGAAGAGATTCAAATCAGGGTAGATTCAGTGTAGATTTAGATCAGTTTAGATTAATTTATAGCAGAGTAGAGTCAGAGCAGATTCAGAGTAGAATAGAACTAAGGAAATTCATGACCAGAGTCGAATCACAGCAGAAGAGATTCAAAATAGAGCAGATTCAGTGTAGATTTAGAGCAGAAGAAATTCAAATGAGAGTAGATTCAGTGTATAGATTCAGAACAGTGTAGATTTATACTAGAGTAGATTCAGAGTAGTGTCGATTTTGACCAGTGTATATATGTAGATTCAATGCAGAGTAGATCCAGAGCAGATTCAGAGTAAAATAGAACTAAGGAAATTCATGACCACAGAGTCGATTCAGACCAGAAGATATGCAAATTAGAGTAGATTTAGTGTAGATTTAGAGCAGTGTAAATTCAAAGTAGAAGAGATTCAGTGTAGATTCCAGAGCAGAAGATATGCAAATTAGAGTTGATTTAGAGCAGTGTATACAGATTCAAAGCTGAACAGATTTTATAAACTAGATTCGAATAGATTCAGTGTAGATTCAGAGCAGAAAAGATTCAAATCAGAGTAGATTCGGTGTAGATTTAGAGCAATGTACCTAAATTCAAAGTAGAAGAGATTCAGTGTAGATTCAGAGCAGAAGAGATTCAAATCAGAGTAGATTCGGTGTAGATTTAGAGCACTCTATATAGATTCAAAGCTGAAGAAGAGATTTTATAAATTAGAATAGATTCAGGGTAGATTTAGAGCAGATTCAGTGTATAACAGAACTGAGGAAATTCACGACCAGAGTTGATTTAGAGCAGAATAGATTCAATTTACACATCAGCCTACTCTGTATAGATATAAGTATTATATGTACCTATATATAACATTAATAAACATTAAAATAAAGGCGTACGCCACTGGAAAAATCCCGAAAGAAAAAATCCGGTAGCGATTTTAAGCCGAAAAGGATTTCACGCTACATTAGATCTAACACGGAGGAACAAATATTATATACGGGGGACGGACGAGAAGATGCTCCAAGCAGTATATAAATACCTATACTTATAGTGCTATATGGGTATAAAGATACAGATATAGAGCCTATTAGAGCCTATATAGAGATAGAGCGTATTATACAGGTAAAAATAACCGGTATAGGTGTGTAAAGAAGGGTGGTTATTATACGGGGGAATCGGACGGAATGCGAATGAATATATAATTATAGGTTTATATACTAGAAAGTTCTTGTGGATTATTTATGGGATTCCGATTCTGTTAAAATCAAATCGATAGATAGTTAAAGAGAAATAATGTTAGATATAACTATACAGTGTGTCCACGGATGGGGTTGCCTATAGGAGAAAAATTTTTTTTATTCATTTTACTACAAAAAGTCATTCTTTATAAAAAAAATTTAAAAATGAGAATAACACTGAAAAATCTTAGATTGGATCTACAGGGTGTTGCCAAATTAAGAAAACATGAAAATACCTCAAGGGTGGAATACCATTATTTTTTTATTTTACACAGTTTTTTTTATAAAAGAAAGTTGTTTATAATCTAAAATAAAGCCTGAATACAAATTTTTAAAACTTAAATTCAAATTTTTTGTGTCCACAGATAAAGTTGACCAGATAAGAAAAATGATTCTTTATAAAAAAATTAACTTGTCGAGAAAATGAGATTCACATATCAAAACATTAGATAAGATGTATAGGGTGTTAGTAAATTAAGAAGCAGGAAAAAATTTCAAGAAAGAACGAAATAATTTTTATTATCTTACACATTTGAAAATTTGTATTCAGGCTTTATTTTAGATTATAAACAACTTTCTTTTATAAAAATTTTGTGTAAAATAAAAAATAATGGTATTCTTCCCTTGAGGTATTTTCATGTTTTCTCAATTTGGCAACACCCTGTAGACTCAATCTAAGATTTTTCAGTGTTATTTTCATTTTTAAAAGAAGCAATAATTTTTATAAAGAATGACTTTTTGTCGTAAAATGAATAATAACAATTTTTCTCCTATAGGCAACCCCATCCGTGGACACACTGTATACTGTTATAATACAGGGTGTCCCAATGAAATGTATAGCCCCTTTGATGAGATTAAATCATAAAAACATAAGGTTTTCTCAATCTTTTATTTTATTAAAAGTTTTTTTAAAGTGATGCAGAAATTATGCATTTTACCAATACAGGGTGTTTTCTCCTCATTCTAATCTCCTCATTTAAATTGTACAGTAACCAATTTTTTGTAAATCGAACACCCTGTGTACAACAAATTGTATTATTTTTAGTAAGATGTCCCATTTCATAAAATTTGATTAATGTGAATTTAAAAGAGGGCATTTTTATGAGACACCCTGTATAAAAGTTATAGTAAAATAAAATATATTTTAAAGAGGCTATACTTTTCATTGGGACACCCTGTATAATAATTATTTATTTACCTATAGGTATGTTTATTTTTGTTGTATTTGATTTACTTTGATATAAAAATTGAGGAATTTTGTATTATTTATTTAATTAAGCAATAATTTTTAGTAATAATTTTATTTAATTAATCTATTTTTAAAGCTTATCCATTCTGTATAATGATATAAGAATGATGTCATTTTTAGTTATTTAAATGCATTTCTAATATTTTGATGATTATAAGAAAGAATCTTCTTAGAAAGAATTCTAAAACGGCGTTCTAAATGGTTTTAGACAGTTCTAAAAATGATTCTGGAGCGTTCTAAACGGTTTTAGAGATTTCTAAATGGTTCTGGAGTGTTCTAAATTATTATAGACAACAGGGAAAGATTTTATTAGAAAAAAAGCTTTTCTAATATCATAATAATTTTCTATATTATTATTATGGATATATTAATTAATAATAATTATAAGAATAATTATTATGGACGTGGACGTCATTGGAAATAGTATACAAAATTAATTTTTGTCGCCCCCCCTCCCCAAAATAAAAGTGTTTTAATAAATGATGGGCAAATTTCAATAAAATGTCAAAAGCAGTCTCAAAATAAAACTTGTTGAATGGAAAAAAATTGTTTTGGTTTTTATTTTTTTACGCGAAAATGGTGTGTCCTACGAAAGTTAATCTTCTGATCGAATTTGCTCCAAAATTAATGAGGATTTTAAAAATAATTTTAGTTTTTAGAAAAAACAGTGGCGTACCATTTTTTTCTTCAAACATATTCAGTTCAAATCCCGCACGAACGTCACTGGTAAAAATTTTAGAAAAATCTTTCGCTTCAAAAAATGCTCCTTAATAATTAAAAAGTGTGTACAAAATTTCATAAAATTATCTGGTGTAATAAGAAAATTATAATAGAAAATTGATTTTTTTCCCAAAATTTTAACACCCTGTAGCTCAAAAACTAAGAGATTTAGGACATAATTTGATATAAACATTTCTTCTTAAAATCATCCAAATATTCACACCCTGAAGTATCACCACTCAATTAATTAGCACCCTGTATATAAATATTAATACACCAGATAATTTTTAATAAATTCTCATGAAAAAAACTCAAAAATTCGCTATACTTATTTACTATTCTCATTCTATTTATATCGCTATAAATAATATCAAATTCATGTCTCATATATCAACACCAAAAATCAAAACTTCCCTATAAAATACACTAAAAAAAACAACCAAAAATAGCTAATAAAACTCAAAAATTCGCTATACTTATTTACTATTCTCATTCTATTTTTATCGCTATAAATAACACCAAATTCAATTCTCATACATCAACACCAAAAATCAAAACTTCCCTACAAAACACACTAAAAAAACAACCAAAAATAGCTAATAAAACTCAAAAATTCGCTATACTTATTTACTATTCTCATTCTATTTTTATCGCTATAAATAATATCAAATTCAATTCCCATACATCAACACCAAAAATCAAAACTCTCCTATAATATACCCCAACCAATACTTCACACAATCACAAAACGCACATCCACACATCCCCCCGTCCCTCCCCTAAAACAATCCAACAAACCCAAAAAAAAACCCCAACCAAAATTCCCCATAAAACCCCGTCCAAAAAACCCCCATCTCATCCACTCATCTCTCCTCGACTAAAACAATCCAAACACAAAACCATAAAACAAAAGCCACGCACGCACCTCAATCCCCCCCACATACACACACACATCCCCCCCTCACTCCCTTCACCAATCACCGACCAATCCCCCATTTTATCCCTCTAACCACGCCCCCCGCCCGCCCCCCTCCTCCTACCCATCGCCCCACCACCGCCACGCCCTCTTTAGCACAGCGCATGCGCCGGCTCCGCCCCTTTCGCAACGCGCCAACGCCAACTCGATCCGGCCCCGAACTAACGTCAGTCCGGCACGAACCTCCGGTATATCAGCGTGTGCGAGTGCGAGCGTGTGGTTGCGCGCTTCTCTCTCTCTCTCTCTCTCTCTCGCTCTCGCGCGTTTTATTTGCGTTCAAAGAGAGATAGAAGAGAATAGAATTTTTTGTATAAACGCGAGTATAGTGCGCACGCGCCGGCCCTGGAATATAATTTTTTTTTGTTGTTGTTGTTGTTAGTGAACCACCGAAATATATAATACAACATATATATACAAAGTGTTCACGGTATTAGTTTAAACCTACTAAATCTAGTTACCTTATACATGTTTGTTTTCTATAATATACTATAGTGAAGTGGTTTTTTTTTGTTTATAGTATAATCTAAATTAAATAATCTGTTAATTAGATTATATAGTTGGCTCTGTGCTGGGGTGTTTATAGTATAGATATATATATATATTGGTATATATCTTTAGTAGGCGTATTGTAATATACCGGGTGTTTCGTATGGTGATGTCAGAGACGGGGGGACTGGCAATGCACCAGTTACCAATGCATCACAGGGGTTTGGGGATGGTGCAGCCCAGTTTGGTGGTGAATCCGCACCCGTTGGGTGATTCTTGTTCCGTGGAATCGCAGAACAGTAAGTTTTTGAAATTGTGTTTTTTTTTTATTTGTTGGTTTGACCTCGTATAGGTATGTAGAATAAGACGGATGTTTTGAGTTATGAAGGTACATGATAGAGGTTTTTAGTAGATATGTTGCGGTTTGTTTTATTTATTTATTGATTAATCCTCGTATAAAAATTGTGTATAAAACGCGAATATGTTCGGATAAAAGTTTTTCTGCAACTTGACCTTCTTTTGTATTTTATTTATTGATAAACCCTCGTATAAAAATAGTGTATAAAACGCAAATATCTTGGGATAAAAGTTTTTCTGCAACTTTACCTTCTTTTGTATTTTATTTATTGATAAACCCTCGTATAAAAATTGTGTATAAAACGCAAATATATTGGGATAAAAGTTTTTCAGCAACTTTACCTAACTCTTGTATTTTATTTATTGATAAACCCTCGTATAAAAATGGTGTATAAAACGCAAATATATTGGGATAAAAGTTTTTCTGCAACTTTACCTAACTCTTGTATTTTATTTATTGATAAACCCTCGTATAAAAATGGTGTATAAAACGCATATATTTTCGGATAAAGTTTTTCTTCAACTTTACCTACTCTTGTATTTTATTTATTGATAAACCCTCGTATAAAAATAGTGTATAAAACGCAAATATCTTCGGATAAAACTTTTTCTGCAACTTTACCTTCTTTTGTATTTTATTTATTGATAAACCCTCGTATAAAAATAGTGCATAAAACGCAAATATCTTGTGATAAAAGTTTTTCTGTAACTTTACCTAACTCTTGTATTTTATTTATTGATAAACCCTCGTATAAAAATAGTGTATAAAACGCAAATATCTTCGGCTAAAGTTTTTCTGCAACTTTACCTTCTTTTGTATTTTATTTATTGATAAACCCTCGTATAAAAATAGTGCATAAAACGCAAATATCTTCGGATAAAGTTTTTCTGCAACTTTACCTTCTTTTGTATTTTATTTATTGATAAACCCTCGTATAAAAATAGTGCATAAAACGCAAATATCTTCGGATAAAGTTTTTCTGCAACTTTACCTACTTTTGTATTTTATTTATTGATAAACCCTCGTATAAAAATAGTGCATAAAACGCAAATATCTTCGGATAAAAGTTTTTCTGCAACTTTACCTTCTTTTGTATTTTATTTATTGATAAACCCTCGTATAAAAATAGTGCATAAAACGCAAATATCTTGTGATAAAAGTTTTTCAGCAACTTTACCTAACTCTTGTATTTTATTTATTGATAAACCCTCGTATAAAAATTGTGTATAAAACACAAATATTTTGGGATAAAAGTTTTTCTGCAACTTTACCTTCTTTTGTATTTTATTTATTCATGAACCCTCGTATAGATATAAAACAAATGTCTTTAAAATGTATATAGCTTGTTTTCAGTCAGTTCACTCTTTTCTTTTATTTATCATTGAACCCTCGTATAAACAAATAATCTTAAAATGTAACTTTTTAGTATATGTTCACTGTTGTATTTTCTTTTATTTATTGTAGAACCCTCGTATGAAACAAATATTTTCAAATGTTAACTTTTTTAGTAAGTTCATTGCACTCTTGTATTTTCTTCTATTTGTTGGTAAACCCTCGTATAGAAATAAAACAAATATCTTTAGATATTAGATCACAGTTTTTCATTCAATTTATTCTAGTATTTTCTTCTATTTATTGATAAACCCTTGTATAAATTATAATTCAAATATCTTCATATATTAGAACACAGTTTTTCATTGAGTTTATTCTTTTATATTTTCTTCTAATTATTGATAAAGACTCGTATCATAAACAAATACATATGTTTAAATGTAGCTTTTTAGGTATTTTACTCTTGTGTTTTCTTCTATTTATTGAAGAACCCTCGTAAAAATATAAAACAAATTAAAAAAATTAAATAGCATTTTATTGACTAAAAAAATTGGTTTTTCTTCTTTATTTTCCCTGTATATTAAGCTAGAGACGTGAAACTCGGGGAATATTATTTATAAATGAAAATACACGTTTTGAAATTTTTTCAACCCCGAAGTACGCTTAGAAGGGGTTGAAATTGTCAACCCCTAAGACATTTTTTCATAAAACTTTTTCTTGGATGGAAATTTTTCTTTTAAAAAAATATGACCGAAAAGCCCGATTCGTTTACCAACTTTTTTATCTCTACAAGTTTTTTTGAAAACTCAAGCATTTACGAGAAAAAAAATGTATTGCAAGCTCATGTTAAATAGCATTTTATTTAACAAAAAATTTTCTTTTTTATTTTCCCTGTATATTAAACTAGAGACGCGAAATTCGAGGGATATTATTTGTACATAAAACTGCACGTTTCGACATTTTTACAACCCTAAATCACACTATCTATTTATCGTTGAACCCTCGTATAAATAAAACAAATATTATCTTCAAATGAATAAGCTTTTCAATAAGTTTATTGTTGTATTTTCTTCTATTTATTGATAAACCCTCGTATATAGCTCGTACAAATAGCTGCAAATGAAGCTTTTTTTTATCGAATTTTCTGTACATTATACATATCGAATTAACCCTGTAATTTGTATATTTTATATACCTACTAGATATTATTATATAAATAAAAATTTTCAACTAACATATATTTTATACATATACCTAGCTATTTTAATATCTATAAAAATTTATTTATTTATTTTTATTTCGAAAAATAAGTAAAGTACATAATTGTTTTGGCATAATTATAGGCATAATTAATAATTATTTCGCCTAATTTCCGAGTAAACAATTTATTTTATCACACCTGTATTTCACTGGAACATTAATCACTTGACACTAAATTAGTGCGTATACTATTATCTAGTTGGCTTATCTAAAATGATAAATTAAATGGAATATTATTTTATTTATTTATTTATTTATTATTTTTTCCGAACCATAAAGTCTTGTAATGCCTAATTGTTGTAATAATAGGCAATTTCGTTAATGTAGATAGGAGTAATAATTTTGCATTTGGATAATTTATGTTTCCTGCATGGCTGTAAACAAAATGTTTGTTTAAATAATTTATATACAGGGTATATCTAAATGGCAGGAAATAACAAAAAACGAAAAAATTTAAGGGGTGATTCTGTGATGAAAATTAAGGTGGGTGCTTGGTATAAATTTTTTTTAAAAAACCCTCCCCTAAAAAGTTTTTTTCCCCTCAGAAGATTGGAAAAAAATGAAAAAAAAAAGAATATTATTTTTTAATGAAACTACACATTTTGAAATTTTTTTTAACCCCGAAGTACGCTTAGAAAGGGTTGAAATTGTCAACCCCTTAGACATTTTTTCTTACAACTTTTTTTTGGATGGAAATTTTTCATTTAAGAAAATATGGCCGAAAAGCCCGATTCATTTAACAACTTTTTTATCTCTACAAGTTTTTTCAAAAACTCGAGCATTTTCGAAAAAAAATATAAATGTACTGCAAGGTCATTTTAAATAGCATTTTATTAATCAAAAAATGGGTTTTTTTCATACAGACACACCCTGTATAACTTCATTTTTTAATGAATAAATAGGTTTATAAAGAAACAAAAAAATAATTAATAAATTGGAATCTAAATAAATTATTACAAATGCTGCTAAAAAAAACAGTAAATTTTTGGAAGTAGAAAGTTCAAAAATTCTGTTCAAAATTCATAAAAATAAAATCTATATTAGACATATTTATTTTTAAACCTAACCGGTGACTAATACCTATTCCATCAAATTCTCTTATTTTCATTTATATTTTTTTTTTCAAAAATTTTTCCAATTTTTTTATATACCAGGGCCTCGCAATATTTTATAGGACAATAAAGCTAGCAATTACGACATTATTAAATATTCCTACACACACACACACATATTACACGGAATGCTGCGATTTTTTTATTATTATTTTTTATTATATTCTTTTTATAATCTTTTACTATCCGCACAATTTGAATAACGCAACGATTTATATGGCTAATTTATGGCCCGTTTTATGGGGACCTCAACAAAAAAAAAATATATATAAACGAGTCATCAACCAGGATAACTTTTTACCTGCCTTGTTTTTAACCGTTAAAAGCAACATAAACCTACCGCAATGTACTGTTAACTATTCGGTTATTTTGATTAATAATTATTGATCAATCCTTGTAGAATTCTATAAACGAAAAACGATGGAATTTTTGTGTGCATTTAGGTGTTTAAAAATATATTCAACCTGCCTGGTATAATAAATAAAATGATATGTTAGGATAACTCTATTATAGGGTTAGTTCGATAATTATAGTATTTTGTATATAGGACTTGAAAAATAGGTAGGTATTTTTATTAGATATATTATTGAGAAAATTGAAGAATAAATTAAAATAAATTTAATTAAATCGTCAAAAAAATGATAAAGAATATAAACCTACCGCAAATTACTGTTAACTATTCGGTTATTTTGATTAATAATTATTGATCAATCCTTGTAGAATTCTATAAACGAAAAATGATGGAATTTTTGTGTGTATTTAGGTGTTTAAAAATATATTCAACCTCCCTGGTATAATAAATAAAATGATCTGTTTCGATAACTCTAATATGGGGTTAGTTCGATAATTATAGTATTTTGTATAGGACTTGAAAAATAGGTATTTTTATTAGATATATTATTAAGAAAATTCGAGAATAAATTAAAATAAATCTAATTAAATCGTTATAAAAATTATAAAGAACATAAACCTACCGCAAATTACTGTTAACTATTCGGTTATTTTGATTAATAATTATTGATCAATCCTTGTAGAATTCAATAAACAAAAAACGATGGAATTTTTGTGTGTATTTAGGTGTTTAAAAATATATTCAACCTCCCTGGTATAATAAATAAAATGATCTGTTACGATAACTCTAATATAGGGTTAGTTCGATAATTATAGTATTTTGTATAGGACTTGAAAAATAAGTATTTTTATTAGATATATTATTAAGAAAATTCGAGAATAAATTAAAATAAATCTAATTAAATCGTTATAAAAATTATAAAGAACATAAACCTACCGCAATGTATTATACTGTTAACTCTACGGTTTTTTTATTAATAATTATTGATCAATCCTTGTAGAATTCTATAAACGAAAAATGATGGAATTTTTGTGTGCATTTAGGTGTTTAAAAATATATTCAACCTCCCTGGTATAATAAATAAAATGATCTGTTATGATAACTCTAATATAGGGTTAGTTCGATAATTATAGTATTTTGTATAGGACTTGAAAAATAAGTATTTTTATTAGATATATTATTAAGAAAATTCGAGAATAAATTAAAATAAATCTAATTAAATCGTTATAAAAATTATAAAGAACATAAACCTACCGCAATGTATTATACTGTTAACTCTACGGTTTTTTATTAATAATTATTGATAAATCCTTGTAGAATTCTATAAACGAAAACCAATGGAATTTTTGTGTGCATTTAGTTGTTTAAAAATATATTCAACCTCCCTGGTATAATAAATAAAATGATCTGTTATGATAACTCTAATATAGGGTTAGTTCGATAATTATAGTATTTTGTATATAGGACTTGAAAAATAGGTAGATATTTTTATTAGATATATTATTGAGAAAATTGAAGAATAAATTAAAACAAATCTAATTGAATCGTTATAAATTAAAAAGAACATAAACCTACCACAATGTACTGTTAACTTATTCAGTTTTTTGATAAATATTAATCAATCCTTGTAGAATTCTATATACGAAAAACGTTGGAATTTTTGTAGGATGTAGGTGTATAAAAATATATTCAACCTCCCTGGTATATAATAGATACATCAAATGATCAGTTTTGATAACTACATATATGGGGTTAGTTCGATAATTATTGTATTTTATGAAATACTTGAAAAATAATTATTTTTATTTATTCTATAAAACAACTAAAAAAAAGCAAAAAAAAATCAAATGAAATCGATATAAAGAATATGAACCTACCGCAATTTATTTGTTAATTTGTATCTAACTCAGTTTTTCGATAATTAATAATCAGTCCTTGTATACACACAAAAAAATTCTAGAATATTTGCTTATGTATAGATGTATAGAAATATACCCAAACTCCCTGGTATGTAACAAACGATCAGTTTCTATAAAACATACAGGGCGAGTTCAATAATTTTCCGTCGATATAGGCACTTTAAAACGTTATTTTTATCGATTCAAGAAAATTCAACGAATAAAAAAAAAGGAAAACAAATCAAATTAATTCGATATAAAAAGTATATAAACCTACCGCAAATGTATAATAGATATTAATAAGTACCTATACCTAATTCAATTTTTCAATAATTATTAATCAATCCTTGTATAGACACAAAAAAATTAAACAATATTTTCATATGTATAGATTTATACAAAATATATCCAACCTCCCTGGTACGTAACAAGTAACAAACGATCAGTTTCGATAAAACATACAGGGCGAGTTCAATAATTTTCCGTCGATATAGGCACTTTAAAACGTTATTTTTATCGATTCGAGAAAATCCAACGGAAAAAAAACCAAAACAAATCGAATTTATTATTCGATTTACTCGAAAATTTGCATAATTTTCTGATTTTGAAGCGAACGAGCCCGTTTAAATATCGCCAACGAACTTTCCCAATGAATATATTTATATAGCAATTTATTAAATTCCAGCACAATCGAATACATAATGTATTACGTATATATACAATCGAGTACTAGGTATATAAATTACTAATTACCCAATAACTAAATTAATAGTTTTGAATATATTTCTATATTATAGATATAATAATGAATTTTTTACTGTTATCTAAATAGTACCCAATAAAAGCGGTACATATACAGGGTGTTTCTGAAACTTTGAGAGCAAGTAAAGAACCTCAAAATATGACAAAAACCTAAATGTCATTTTTTCGAAATGTCATTGGTTACCGGTATACAGGGTGTTAAAGATGGATTTTTGAAGAGGTGAATTTTTATTTAATAATTTCGTTAATAGCAAAGGTAAAATGATGAAATTTGGTACAAGTACTAAGCAAATGTAATGTCTTAGCGTGCTATTTAATCGGGTTAAAAAAGTTGTCCAGGAGTGGGTTAAAATGGCGGGTTCGCGGGGTTATTCTAACCTAACTTTTTTATTTCAACCTTTTCTATTGATTTGTTTAAAGAATACGAAAAAATGAAGTTTTTTACATAAAAAAGTATACTTGTTGATTTTCCGTAAAGTGAACAGTTTTCGCGAAAAATTACTTTTAAAATTCTAATACACAAAATTATTAAACTATGTATTTTATCATCTTTAAAAAAATCTAGTAGGAATGAATTCTTTCAAAAACTTTTGCTCCCAAAGTTCGACCACTAATTTCAGAAACACCCTGTATATAATATATACAAATTTATGTTGATTGAATGCGCAAATATATCGATATATTTACCGGGTTTTATTGAATAAATTAATAGTCAGCGCCTGCTTGATTATTATTATTACAGAAAACCAAGGTTGTTATCGCGGAAAATTTAGTACCTAGATTAGGTAAATACGCAAATAATATTCCCCCGTATATGTATGTCGATATAAAATACTGTTAGATACTTTTCTTTTTTCAAGTTTTCATTTATACAGTGCTTCGGAAAAGTTTTTTATTTAATTTTAATTTGATTACATTTAGTACGTACCCCGTATAATAAATTATAACGAATTGGATTTCTATGTATACAGTGCCTTTGAAAAGCGGTTTTTTAATATACGGGGTGCGTTGTAAAAGTTCCATATAAGAGTATACAAAAATTGATAGATAACATTTTATACATACCTCGTATATAAGCAAATAAATGCAAAATTGTTTGCAATGTGGTCAAATCTATGAGTTGAACAAAGAAAGATTATTCAAATAACAGTTGTTAGAGTGAGAAAGTTGCAATTCCCCCAATGTTTCAGTGAAATATTAAAAATTTTATGTAAAAATTACTTTATCTTCCCAATTCTTATAAATAACTCAGTTTTACAAGTTGGCCATGTAATATCGTACAAGTGCATCAATTAATCAACAATCAATTAATCAAGAAGAATTTACATGGCCAACTTATAAAACCTATTTAATTGAGAATTAGGCAGAAATGTAAGTTTTATGTTAAATATTCAATAACTTTAAAACTATTAGGTTTAGGTATAGGGAAGTAAACATGAACTTCCCTTATTTTTTGCCCCTGATTTCATTAAAATAGAAAAAATGGGTGGTTCCATTAAAAAAAAATGAAAAAATTTGATATTTTTGAAGTTCGCATTTTCGCATTTTTTGTACACACCCTGTATAAAATAAAAAGTTTTTTAACAGATATTCAAATACCTTTAACCTTTCTAGAAACCACCCTACAGAAACCGTTTCCATATCTTTAAGGGGATTCCCATAAAAAAATAATTTATAAAGATCTGCATCGGTCGCATTTTTCAACAAAAAAATTAATAACTCAAAAAGTATGCATTTTTGAAAAAACCGTTTCAGACAAAAACACCCTAAAATTCCCCGTAGATTTCGAAAACACATCAATATACAGGTCGTTCCATTTAAAATAACAAAGTTACCGCCTACTTCCGGTACAACCGGAAGTGGTACGACTGTCAAAATAATTTCAACAACTTCCACTTATTGCATAACATACGTATACCAAATTTCATTGAAATCGGACGAGTACTTCCCGAAATATACAGCTAAATAATTTCAACCCGTCATGTGGGACACCCTGTATATACTAGGCGCGTTTGTGTGGGCCGAGAGCAGCCTGCTAGGCATTTAACACGAGGGTGCTAATAGCGCCCCCGTCGCGCCCCTTAAACCGGCTACCGGTTACCGCTCTCGTCAATATAAATATACAGGGTGTTAACGAAAACTTTCCTATACAGGGTGTCCCAAAATTCACGCCCGTCCTTTCAGAATATGATTCAGCGGGCTAAAACAAATTAAATTTTAAGAATAATTTTTTTTCGTTTTGTCCTTGATAACCGAGTTATTGATAAAAAACAAAAAAAATTTAAATTCAACCATTAAACTTTAATTAATTTAAAATGATTTACTTTATTTAATTTAAAATTTTATCATTATATCATTATAGGCACCTAATAATTTTATCATGTCAACGTATTCTAGATTAGAATAATAATTATCCATTTTTATAATAAAAAAATAAAATTCTACTTATGCCAATAATGACAGAAGTTGACAGAACGAATTAAAAAATTTTACCATCACCATAGCAACCTGCCAGTCATTTGTTTTTAGCTTACTTTGTTTTAATTAAAGTTTAATGGTTGAATTTAAATTTTTTTGGTTTTTTATCAATAACTCGGTTATCAAGGACAAAACGAAAAAATTTTATTCTTAAAATTTAATTTGTTTTAGCCCACTGAATCATATTCTGAAAGGACGGGCGTGAATTTTGGGACACCCTGTATATAGTTTAAGTGATGTAAAATATACGGAAAAGACCCTGTATATTAATTAAGCTGTATATCCTTTTCTACCACACTTTTACCCTATACTGTACCCTCTTTCATCTCTCTCTTTATACTTCTATACCCCTTTCAATTTAGCATTTAAACGGCCTTCTACGATTATTCGGAAAAATAATTTCCGTTGTAGATTGTACGAGGAGGCGTCGAAAATTTCGGAATTCGCTTTTCGCTCGTTAACACCCTGTATATTACCGTATCGAGTCGGCGTTTCCCGACCGGACGAATCCCAAATAAAAAAAAATAAAAAAAAAATAAAAAAAAAAAAACCGTGAAATAATAAAGAAGATAACCGCTCTGGCCGGCGCTCATTTATTTATCCTTCATTAGCATCGTATATATCGGCGCTTTTAGTTTATCTACCTCGTATATACAGGGTGGAGCGTTAATAAAAAATCGTGCTCGAATTGTAATCTTTTCGCGACACCCTGTATAAAACGACGGAACTCTTAAGGGGTGTGTCGAAGTTCGTTTCGAATTCCGTTTCGAACGCCCCTCGTATATATCTACAATTTAATCGATTATTTCGCTATAACGGGGCGTTTTGAATTTCGAACGCCCCTCGTACATCTCTAATTATGCTTAATTGGGCTCGATTAATTGAATTTAAATTGCAGGAAATTTAAAAGGATGACCGAGCGCGAATTAATTCGAATTATTGCACCTCCCTTGTAGTTTTCATTGTTCGGAATTTAATATACCCGGCCTGCTGCGATGTTATAATTAAACATCAGTTTGTTCTCTTGCAGGCAACAATTATATAAAGGTCGATTAAAAATATAATCTGGCATCCGAACGGGACCTTCATTTTATTAGTATCTATCTAGTTAGGTAATATATAGAATTCGAAATTTGATCCCACTTCTGAATTTACGAAGTTTCGTTATATAACGGCCGATCCTCGTATATGCTGTATATCGTAATATAATGAGTAGTCCTCGTATGCATAGTGTTTGATCCCACTTCTGAATGTCTAACGTTTAGCTATATACATAACGACTGCTCCTCGTATATAATTTTCAGTTGAATTTCGGTTGAAAAATTACACTATTCTTCTTGAAATCTTTAGTTCTAGACAGTTCTAAATGATTCTGGAACGTTCTAAATGATTATAGAAAGTTCTAAACGATTCTAAAGCGCTCTAAATGGTTCTGGACGGTTCTAATTGATTCTAGAACATTCTAAACGGTTCTAGACAGTTCTAAATGATTCTGAAGTGTTCTAAATGATTCTGGAGCGTTCTTTAAATGGTTCTGACAATTTTATAAGCGATTCTGAAGCTTTCTAGAAATGGTTTTAGACAGTTCTAATTGATTCTGGATTGTTATAGATGGTTCTAGACGGTTCTAAATAATTCTAGAGCCTTCTATATAATTTTGGAGCCTTCTAAATGATTATAGACAATTCTAAATGATTCTAGAAAATCGTAAATGATTCTAGCTACAGCGTTCTAAATCGTTCTAGACAGTTCTAAAAGATTAATTTATACAAAGACTATTTTATCCCACTTCTGAATTTACTTTTTCGATCGTTTATCTAATATTTCGCAATACATAACGACCGGACCTCGTATATAGGATATACAACGTTTCATCCCACTTCTGAATCTACTTTTTCGATAGTGTATCTAATATTTCGCTATATATATAACGACCGGACCTCGTATATAGGATATACAACGTTTCATCCCACTTCTGAATTTACTTTTTTGATCGTTTATCTAATATTTCGCAATATATAACGACCGGTCCTCGTATATATAACGTTTCATCCCACTTCTGAATTTACTTTTTTGATCGTTTATCTAATATTTCGTAATATATAACGACCGGTCCTCGTGTATATAACGTTTCATCCCACTTCTGAATTTACTTTTTCGATTGTGTACTTAATATTTCGCTATATATAACGCCCGGACCTCGTATATACGATATATAACGCTTCATCCCACTTCTGAATTTACTTTTTCGATCGTCTGCCTAATATTTCGCAATAAATATCGACCGGTCCTTTTCATCCCACTTCTGAATTTACTTTTTTCGATCTTGTATATCTAACATATCGACCGGTCCCCGTATACAGGCTCGATCGTGTAAGAGATAAGGCGAAAATGCCACGAAACTAGAATAAGGCACATTTCACAATTAGCGAGAAACAATTAAAAAGAAGAAAAAAAAAACATCGCGCGTGTTTAAACACGTCGACCGGCGGGACGGGCGATTCGATAGCGGCGCCTCTTGCTCGGAATTAACTCTTTTTTTTTTTTTCGATTTATTCCATTTCGAGCTTCATCAGTCACTCTTTAACCCGCGATAACCGGGTATATACAGGGCGTTGAAATTCGATCTAGCGGGCGGATCAGAAGTGGGATTAACGGGTGTTATAAAATCGTAGGGTTTCTCTCGAGCGTCCTGTATAGACTGGCTTCGATAAGCGAGTATACAGGGCGCTATAATTCGATCTAGCGGGCGGATCAGAAGTGGGATTAACGGGTGTTATTGGTTCGTGGAGTTTTTCGAGCGCCCTGTATAGACTGGCTTTTGCGTAGGCACGTCAAAGGAGGCCGGCGGAATGATCGGAATGCAGCCGATTATAACTTTACTTAACAAATCCCGACTGGTTCGATGTGTAAAATAAAATATAAAATAATATAAAGCTGCAGGAGTTGTTGTATTAATACAGTGACTCACTGATTGGTGTAGTGTGTAATTTTTTTTTCGAAATAATGCGGAGAAAATTTAAGGGGTGATTCTGTGATGGAAATTAGGGTGGGTGCTTGGTATGAAATTTTTCGAAAAAACCCTCCCCTGAAGAGTTATACCCCTCCGAAGGTTGGGAAAAAAATCGGGTTTTCTTCTTTATTTTCCCTGTATATTGAGCAAAAGACGCGAAACTCGGGGAAAGTTATTTGTCGATGAAACTACGCGTTTTGAAATTTTTTCAACCCTGAAGAATGCTTAGAAGGGGTCGAAATTGTCAACCCCTAAGACATTTTTTCATAAAATTTATTTTTGGGTGGAAATTTTTGTTTTAAAAAAATATGGCCGGAAAGTTCGGCTCTTTTACTAACTTTTTTGTCTCTGCAAAATTTTTCGAAAAATTAAGCGTTTGCCAGAAAAAAAAATAAATGTATTGCAAGTCATGTTAAATATCATTTTTTTGAACAAAAAAATGGATAAAAAAATTGGAATTTCAATAAAAATTGGAAAAAATTAAAAGACATGGAAAAAGTTGAAGAATGTGGAAATGAAGAAGCATGAAAAAAGTGAGAAGACATCGAAAAAATGAGAAAAAAACGTGCAAAATATGGAAAACTGTGCAAAAAAGTGGAAAAAGAGTTAAAAAAAACATAGAAAAAAGTGTAAAAATATGGAAAAAGAGTAAAAAAACATAAAAACGTAAAAAACTATGGGAAGAAGATAAAAAACATGCAAAGAAGTAGAAAAAAGTAACAAAAAACATGTAAAAAAAGGAGAAAAACATCGAAAAAATGTGAAAAAAATACATGAAAAACATGGAAAACTATGAGAAAAAGATGAAAAACATGCAAAATAGTGGAAATAAGTAAAAAACATAGAAAAAAGAAGAAAAATAACATGTAAAATAAGTGGATGAACATGAGGAAAAGTAAAAAACACGGACAAAAAGTGGAAAAGCGTTAGGAAAAGAGTAAAAACATGCGAAACAGTGAAAAAAACGTGCAAAAACGTGGAAAAAAGTGAAAGAAAATCTGGAAAAAGGGAAAAAACACGGAAAAAGTGAAAAAACATGCAAAAAAAGTGGAAAAACAACAGAAAAAGAGGAAGAACATCCAAAAAACTGAAAAAACAAAAAAAAACATGGAAAAAAAGATTAAAAAACCTTACAAAAAAGAGGAAAAACATGAGAAAAAGTGACAAAACATATTTGCATATTATTTTTTTGGCATATTTTTTTATGTAGATACTTATTAATATAACATTATTGACACACAAAATCAGAAGTGGGATTCGTATAGGGCGAAAAATCAGAAGTGGGATTTCGAAGACGAAAAAAAAAAATCAGAAGTGGGATTTCGAAGATCGAAAACTATCAGAAGTGGGATTTTTCGTTTACCGTCGGAAAGAACAGAGAAGAGAGAGACGTGTCGCTTGTCGCTTTATGTACGGGGTCCTCGCCTGGCGCCTGACAAGTTGTCGCCCGATTAACGTCGATACCGAGACGACCGAAAAATATACGCCTCTAATAAATCAACCGCAAAACTACCTTCTTCTTCTTCTTCTCCTCCTCTTCGGGCTCTTTTTTTTTTCCTTTTTTTTTTGAAAAGACACACGCTTTATTTTTACGTTTATTTTCCGGCACTCAATGGATTTGAATTCTTCAATGAAATCGATTCGAGGCGTTTAAATAATGACGTTTTGTGACAGTTTTTGATCGTTTGTTTCAATTTTTGACGTTTTGTGACAGTTATTGACGTTATTGTTTATATTTTTGTCGTTTTCTGTTAGTTTTTGACGTTTTGTGACAGTTATTGACGTTATTGTTTATATTTTTGACGTTTTGTGTTAGTTTTTGACGTTTTGTTTCAATTTTTGACATTTTGAGACTGTTATTGACGATATTGTTTATATTATTGACATTTTGCGGTAGTTTTTGACGTTCTGTGTTAGTTTTTGACGGTTTTGTTTCAATATTTGACGTTTTGTGACAGTTATTGACGTTTCCGTTCCAATTGTTGATGTTTTCTGTCAGTATTTGATGGTTTGTGTCAATTTTTGATGTTTTCTATCAGTTTTTGACATTTTGTGTCAGTTTTTGACGTTTTTGTTCAATCTTTCAATCGTTCAATTTTGTCAGTTTTTGACTCACAGTTATCAAACGTGAACTTATAAGTCATAAGTTCCAACAATTCAGTGCCGTCAAATTTGAAAAATGTGAATTTATCTGACTAAACTCTTAAAGTTGTCAAACGTCAAGTTATCAGCACTGGGAAAAACGGGAATTTATCTGAATGTGAATTTATTTGAAAAATGTCAATTTATCAATGCAAATTCTTATAATTGTTAAACGTCAATTTATGATCGCCAACTATCTAATTTGTCAAACTTCAATTTATCATCGCTGACTGTCAAATTAATATCGAATTATCAGCGATAAACATCAAAGTTGTCAAACGTCAAATTTACCAGCGTTTAACTGTCAAAGTTGTCAAACGTCAATAGTAAATTTGAAAGAATTTTAAATGCATTCAAAAGTATTTAGTTGATGAACATTTATATCGGATGAATGATCAGAGTAGGCCAGACGCCCGTCTACGTCTATATCCGTCGAATTGTGCTGGGCTCGGTTTTCGTTTAAAGAAGGCCATGAAAATGCGGCGCCTCTCTTATCACACCGTCCAGGCCGACTGTCTGCTCTCCTCCGCTCTTTTTTCGGTTTTTATGCTGTTTCTACACGACCATTTATACAGGGTGATTCGTTAAATAAAGCCGATGCTCCCGCAAGGCCTGCTCTGATCAGATTCTTTTAGCCGGGAAAAAAATGGTATTTGACAAATTTGACAGTTAAGCGGTGATAAATTCACGTTTGACAACTATGACAGTTGACGCTGAGAAATTGGCAGTTGACAAGTTTGACAGTTGGCGCTGTTGAATTGACGTTTTTCAACTTTTCAACGATAGTTATCGCTTGGAAATTTAATCAATTTGACACTTGGGTACTGATAAATTGACATTTGACAAATTAGACAGTTGACGTTTATCAACTTTAAGAGTTTGTCAGTTGGTGCTGATAAATTGACATTTGTCAACTCTAAGAATTAGCACTGATAAACTGACATTTTTCAAATAAATTAACTTTCAGAAAAATTCCAGTTTTTCAAATTTGACGGCGCTGAAAGATAGGAATTTGACTGATAAACTCACGTTTGACAACTGTGAGAGTCAAAAATTGACACAAAACGTCAAAAATAGGCACAAACCTTCAAAAAACTAACACAAAACGTCAAAAAACTATCGCAAAACGTCAACAAACTAACACAAAACGTCAAAAATTAAAACAAAAACCATCAAAAACTGACAGAACACGTCAACAATTGAAACAAAAACGTCAAAAACTGTCATAAAAAGTCAAAAATTTAAACAGAAACTTCAAGAAGTTACAGAAAACGTTTATTATAACGTAAATTCACGTTTAATCAATACGACTGTTATAATATGGCGCTGACAAATTGACATTTGACCAATTTGACAGTACAAGTAAATTGTACTGACGTTTTCAACTGTGACAGTTAGCGATGATAATTTGACGTTTGACAACTTTAATGTGAGTTTTATACAGACTGATTCATTTCAAAAAGAAAGGGTGACATTGTGAGATTGCAACTTTCTCACTCTAACCCACTGTTAGTTTTAATAATCTTTCTTTGTTCAACTGATCTATACGGGTGCAACAAAGACTTACTAGCTTCTATTGTTCTCTTTATAAAGGAAGGAAAAAGATAGAGTGATATATTGTGGGTGTGATTGTGCAACTTTCTCACTCTAACTCACTGTCATTTTACCCAATCTTTCTTTATTCAACTCGTTTATAAAATTGCAAACAAATTTGTACTTAAGCATAGGAAACAAAAATGGCGGTTTGTTTGACGTTTTGATCGTATATACGAGGAGAAAAAAATGTTTCTTTTATTCTAACAATAATAATATACCTAAATAACAAAAATGGCGGTTTGTTTGACGTTTTGATCGTATATACGAGGAGAAAAAAATGTTTCTTTTATTCTAACAATAATAATATACCTAAATAACAAAAATGGCGGTTTGTTTGACGTTTTGATCGTATATACGAGGAGAAAAAAATGTTTCTTTTATTCTAACAATAATAATATACCTAAATAACAAAAATGGCGGTTTGTTTGACGTTTTGATCGTATATACGAGGAGAAAAAAATGTTTCTTTCAATCTAACAATAATAATATACCTAAATAACAAAAATGGCCGTTTGTTTGACATTTTGATCGTATATACGAGGAGAAAAAAATGTTTCTTTTATTCTAACAATAATAATATACCTAAATAACAAAAATGGCCGTTTGTTTGACGTTTCAATATCGCATATACGAGTAGAAATAAAAGTTTCTTTTGTACTAAATAATAATTATATAAAAATTCATCATTAGCGATTCCGAATGGGTTTCTTAAAATAAAGTTAAAAAACGGGTTTCCATTTCCAATATAAGGTCGTTTATTCTCTCTTTTCCATTCCGATTGATAAAACCGGCCCGTTATTTATCGGTCCTTCGGCGACGGACCGAAACTAATGGACGCGGGGAGACGATTTATGCAATGCCCCTCGTATATACGTATATTTAGATAAATGTGTTTTTTTTTTCTTTTTTCTTCGAGATAAGAGTCGATGCGTAATCGATGCGATTATTTCGATCGATTGCTAATCGGTTAATTGGAATTGATGAGGTGTTTTGATTTTTTTTTTGTTGTAAATACATGGAAAAAGTTAGAATTGATTTTTAGTGTGGTTTTTTAAAAAAGTTCAATTTTCTCCGAAATTAATCGCGAGATAAAAAGCGAAATTTTTATCGTTTTATAGAAAAAACAATTCTCAACAACATAAAATAATCAAAAATTTCCAAAACTTCCAATATTTCCTAGTTATTTTGACTTTTGTTGGTATAACTACATGAAATAAAAATACGTGCAATTCACTAAAAAACTTCAAATCTCCAGAACCAATCGAGATTATAGAACGAAACATTTATAGTTTTATAGAAAAAACAATTTCTAACAACTTTTAAAGAATAAATTTTTTTCAAAAACCTCAAAATTTCCTGGATATTTTGACTTTTTTGGTATAACTACATGAAATAAAAATGCGTGCAACTTCATAAATAACCTCAAATATTTCGATAACCAATCCAGATAATAGAACGAAATCTTCATCGTTTTATAGAAAAAACAATTCCTAACAACTTTTAAGGAATACATTTTTTTCAAAAACCCCAAAATTTCCTAGATATTTTGACTTTTTTAGTACAAATACATGAACAAAAGCGAATTTTTAAGGGCAACTCTTTATGGTAACTTCAATTATCTAGAAAACCATTCAAGATTTAAAAACGAAATCACCATTATTTTATAGAAAAAAACCATTCTCAACAACATAAAATAATCAAAAATTTCCAAAGCTTCCAATATTTTCTAATTATTTTGACTTTTTTGGTAGCTATAACTACATGAAATAAAAATACGTGTAATTTTCTAAAAAACTACAAATATCTCAAAAATCAATCTAGATTATAGAACAAAATCTTCATCTATTTATAGAAAAAACAATTCTATACAACTTTCAAAGATTCAAAATTTTTTTAAAATATCCCTAATTTCCTAGATAGTTTTACTTTTTTGGTATAACCACATGAAGAAAAGAAATGGTGCAATTCTTTAAATAACTTCAATTATCTCCAAAATCAGTCAAGATTAAAAAGCTAAAACTTCACCATTTTATAGAAAAAACAATTCTCTACAACTTTCAAAGAATCAAAAATTTTTCAAATACCTCTAATTTCTTAGATATTTTGACCTTTTTAATATAACTAGGTATATGAAGACAAGAAAAATTAGTGCAATTCTTTTAAAAAACCTTAATTACCTTCAAAATTAATCGATATTGACAAATGAAATGTTCATCATTTTATAGAAAAAGCAATTTTACAACCTCAAAAATAAATATTTTAAAAAATTTTCAAAATTTCCTAGATATTTCTACATTTTTAGTAGATATAACTACACGAAGAAAAAGACTAATTTTAGTGCAAGTCTTCAAAAAACCTTAATTATCTCGAAAACTAATGAACACAAAAAAACCAAACATTCATCATTTTATAGAATAAACAATTCTCTACAACTTTCAAAGAATCAAAAATTCCCAAAAACCCCAAAATTTCCAAGATATTTCCACTTTTTCGAATACAAACACAGCAAATTTCATCAACCATAACCACCTTCCGCCGGACAAAACCCCCCGCTCAATCGATTCCCAATCGATTCCCAATCGATTACAAATCCGAAATCGATCACACTACAATTCTCACACACGAATTTCCACGCAAAACAAACAAAACGCCGCGCTCTTTTCATCGCCGAATAAACATTTACTCGAAAACCTTCTAAACATTTATTTAACGCATCTTTCGGCGGATAATCCGAATAAAAGCGAAAATAAAAACAAATCGAAAAAAAAAAAATGTTCCCGTGTGATATGTTTTGATTTGCGTAATGTAAAATGCATTTAGCCGAGTGACGGGTCCCGTTTAGTTTCTGATGATTTAAGATAATGCGATGATGACACGTGTTCGGAAAATGTACTCTAACTTCTAGAATTAATGGAATTTCTAAATTTACGCGCGTGTGTTCGTTTCACGGACGGTTTCCGACTCGACTTTTGTTTATACGAGAGAGTCGGACTCGATAAAACCTGTCATATACGGGGTGTTGTAACGATAAAAGAATGTTGGGTATACTGGGCTGGATGGCTTTACTAAAAATTACTACAATTCGAAAAGCAGTCGGGATAAAAATACGAAATTTTCATCATTTTATAGAAAAAACAATTCTCTATAACTTTCAAAGAATCAAAATTTTTCTAAATACCTCTAATTTCTTAGATATTTCGACTTTTGGTGTGAAACTACAAGAAAAAAAATGTTGTAGTTCTTTAAAAAACTTCAATTATCTCCAAAAACAATCGAGATAAAATATCGAAATTTTCATCATTTTATAGAAAAAACAATTCTCTACAACTTTCAAAGAATCAAAATTTTTCTAAATACCTCTAATTTCTTAGATATTTCGACTTTTGGTATGAAACTACAAGAAAAAAAATAGTGCAGTTCGTTAAAAAACTTCAATTATCTCCAAAAACAATCGAGATAAAATATCGAAATTTTCATCGCTTTATAGAAAAAAAACTTCTCTACAACTTTCAAAGAATCAAAATTTTTCTAAATACTTCTAATTTCTTAGATATTTCGACTTTTGGTATGAAACTACAAGAAAAAAAATATTGTAGTTCTTTAAAAAACTTCAATTATCTCCAAAAACAATCGAGATAAAATATCGAAATCTTCATAATTTTATAAAAAAACAATTCTCTACAACTTTCAAAGAATCATATTTTTTTTAAATACCCCTAATTTCCTAGATATTTCGACTTTTGGTATGAAACTACAAGAAAAAAAAAATAGTGCAGTTCTTAAAAAAACTTCAATTATCTCCAAAAACAATCGAGATAAAATATCGAAATTTTCATCGCTTTATAGAAAAAAAACTTCTCTACAACTTTCAAAGAATCAAAATTTTTCTAAATACCTCTAATTTCTTAGATATTTCGACTTTTGGTATGAAACTACAAGAAAAAAAATATTGTAGTTCTTTAAAAAACTTCAATTATCTCCAAAAACAATCGAGATAAAATATCGAAATCTTCATAATTTTATAAAAAAAACAATTCTCTACAACTTTCAAAGAATCATATTTTTTTTTTAAATACCCCTAATTTCCTAGATATTTCGACTTTTGGTATGAAACTACAAGAAAAAAAATAGTGCAGTTCTTAAAAAAACTTCAATTATCTCCAAAAACAATCGAGATAAAATATCGAAATTTCATCGCTTTATAGAAAAAAAACTTCTCTACAACTTTCAAAGAATCAAAATTTTTCTAAATACCCCTAATTTCTTAGATATTTCGACTTGTTTGGTATAACTTTTAAAAGAATTTCAATAAAAATTGTTGTAAAAGTATTTGCACTTAAATAGTTGAAATATATAGAAAATTAGAAGAATTTTGAAAATTTTTGATTCTTTAAAAGTTGTATAAAATCGATTTTTCTATAAAATGATGAAGATTTCGATATTTTATCTCAATTAGTTTTCGAGGTAATTGAAGTTTTTTAAAGAATCACTAAAATTTTGCTTTTTTGCTGTATGTTTAAAAAAGTCAAAATATCTACAAAATTTTCGGAATTTTGAAAATTTTTATTCCTAAAAATAATTTTTTAAAACGCTCTAGAATCATTTAGAAAGCTCCGGAAGCATTTAGAACGCTTCAGAATCATTTAAAACTGTCTAGAACCGTTTAGAACGCTCCGGAATCAATATAGAACTGTTAAGAACCAATTAAGAACCAATTGGAACGATCCACTATACATATATTCAAGAATTCTCAGAACGATCCTACTTCCCCAATCCCACTACAGATAATCCCACTTCTGACGATCCCACTTTTGACGATCCCACTTCTGACGATCCCACTTCTGATTTTTTGATCCCACTTCTGATCTAATAATTTTATTTGTTTTTTTTCCAGAAAAAAACCGTCGGACGAGCCATTGCGTGGGTTGCGGGGGCCAGATCCACGACCAGTACATCCTGCGGGTGGCCCCCGATCTGGAATGGCACGCGGCCTGTCTCAAATGCCAGGAATGTCAGCGGTTCCTCGACGAGTCCTGCACCTGTTTCGTCAGAGACGGGAAGACCTACTGCAAAGTCGATTACGTCAGGTAACTAGATAGTTCATGCTTTATATACAGTCGGTTTATGTACATTTTGAATGATATCCCACTTCTGATGGTGCTATTTTTTGATGATCCCACTTCTGATATCCTATTTTTGATGATCCCACTTCTGATATCCTAATTTTGATGATCCCACTTCTGATATCCTTTTTTTTGATGATCCCACTTCTGATATCTTATTTTTGATTATCCCACTTCTGATGATACCACTTCTGATTCCATTTTCATACTGATTCTGGTAAATTCACGTCAGATAACATTTCCTATTCGATTTTCCCTATCGCATTTTCTATCTACTTTGTTATCCCACTTTCTATCTAATTTTTTCTATTCCACTCTCTATACTATTTTCTATCCCTCTTTTGATTCCACACCTGATGCCCCAATTCTTATGCCACTTCCTATCTAACTTTTTCTACCACATCCCCTATTCAATTTCCCCTATCCCACTACTGATGATCCCACTTCTGTTAATCCCACTTCCCCTATCCCACTTTATATGATCCCACTTATGATTCCACTTCTTATCCTACTTCTTATAAACCCATTTCTTATACCATTTCTTATCCCACTTCCCCTATTCCACTTCTGATGATCCCACTTCTTATCACATTTCCCCTATCCCACTTCTGATGATCCCATTTCTTATCCCACTTCATTTTTCTAGCTTTTGTTGTCCCCATTTCTTATCCCACTTCCCCTATTCCACTTCTGATGATCCCACTTCTTATCCCACTTCTTATCCCACTTCTTATCCCACTTCTTATCCCACTTCTTATCCCACTTCTTATCCCACTTCTTATCCCACTTCATCTTTCTAGCTTCTGTTGACCCCATTTCTTATCCCACTTCCCCTATTCCACTTCTGATGATCCCACTTCTTATCCCACTTCTTATCCCACTTCATCTTTCTAGCTTCTGTTGACCCCATTTCTTATCCCACTTCCCCTGTCCCACTTCTGATGATCCCACTTCTGATCCCACTTCTGATCCCACTTCTGCTTCTCCTTCCGATCCCACTTCTGATAGTTTTCTCTCTTGAAACGTTCCCTATATACGGGGTGAAGTTATTGTAATATTCCCACTTTCCACTAATACATAGTAGATACCTATATAAAGTGGTTCACCCTGTATATATGTATTTATACATATCTAGCGGTCCAAAATTAGCGCAAATAGAAAACAAAAACCAAAAACCGGATATGTCAAAATAGGACAGGCGAAATTGACGCGAGTGAAAGCCTACTGCGACCACACGTAGATTTAAATAAATAAACATACGGGGGACATTCGATATTTTCCGAACCGGAGGTTACAAAGTCGCGTATTGTACAAACAATTCGTTGGGGCGTAGGAGATGAGATGAACTAAAAAAAAAAAAAATATTATAGGAAGAAGAAGATGATGAAGAAAAAGGGGAGTAGATAAGATACACCCGGTGTGAGGCCCACCTACGAATAATTCCGTAGGGTGAAAAAAGTAAAATTACAGGGTGGGCTCAACTCGAGTTTTTGTATTAATAAACATTGCATTATTCACTAGTACACTAGTGATACTAGAATAGTTTTATAGGCGACAAATCGCCGAAACAAATCTTCATATTCACTTATTTCAATTTCTTCTTTTTTTATTACCTAATTATCGAATTGTACAATTTTATTTTATTCGGGGCGACAAGTTACAAGCAACATTTCACTGAAACTTTTCTTCTTTTTCTATTGACATTATTTATATTTTTACATGGGTCACTAGATCACTAGATCTCAAATATTAGCAATTACTAGAGATAAGATAAGATTAGATAAGTTTCCCTGGCGACAAGCTCCCAGCAACATATCACTGGAACCTCAATATCTTTTTGCATTGACAATATTTATAGTTTTACCTGGATCACTAGATCACTAGGTTTCAAATATTAGCAGTATTTTTAGACAGAAGATAAGTTCTCAGCAACATATCACTGGAACTTCAATATCTTTTTGCATTGACATTATTTATAGTCTTACCTGGGTCACTAGATCACTTGGTCTCAAATAGTAACAGTGTTATTAGAGATAAAATAAGTTCCCCTGACGATAAGTTTCCAGCAACATATCCTGTGATATTCTTCTTTTTTGACAAAAATTTTGACAATAGTCTTACTCATAGGTCACTAGATACAACTATTACTATAGCGTTATTATAGAGAGAGAGGGACATCCCTGGTGACAAGTTCCCAGCAACATGTCACTGAAACCTATCTTTGTTTTTTGACATTCTTGCTCCTATGAGTGCACTAGATACAAATATAACTAGTACATTATTAGAGGGAGACATATCACTGGCGCCAAGTTTCTAGCAACATGTTTTCTAAAAAATGTCGCGTTTTGTTCCAGATTGTTCAGGACAAAATGCGAGAAATGTTAATATAGTATTATTAAAAGAAGAATTATCACTGGCGTCAAGTTTCCAGCAACATGTTCTATAAAAAAATGTCGCTTCTAGATTGTTCAAGACGAAATGCGACAAATGTCTTAATTATTAGTACTATTTATAGTATTATTGAAAGAAGATATCGCTGGCGCCAAGTTTCCAGCAACATATTCTCTAAAAAATGTTGCGTTCTCTTCCAGATTGTTCGCCACGAAATGCGACACATGTTACTTTAGTATTGTTGAAAGAAGATATATCACTGGCGCCAAGTTTCTAGCAACATATTCTCTAAAAAATGTCGCATTTTCTTTCACATTGTTTAGGAAGAAATGCGACAAATGTCCTTATACTATTGTTGAAAGAAGATATATCACTGGCGCCAAGTTTTTAGCAACATATTCTCCAAAAACAAAGCGTTCCTTTCTAGATTGTTCGCAACGAAATGCGACAAATGTTACTTTAGTATTGTTGAAAGAAGATATATCACTGGCGCCAAGTTTTTAGCAACATATTCTCTAAAAACAAAGCGTTCCTTTCTAGATTGTTCGCAACGAAATGCGACAAATGTTACTATAGTATTGTTGAAAGAAGATATATCACTGGCGCCAAGTTTCTAGCAACATATTCTGTAAAAAAAATTTTGTTCCAGATTGTTCGGCACGAAATGCGACAAGTGCGGGCTGTCGTTCAGCAAGAGCGACTTCGTGATGCGCGCCAAGAGCAAAATCTACCACATCGAGTGCTTCAGGTGTCGCGCCTGCGCCAGGCAGCTGGTGCCCGGCGACGAGTTCGCGCTGCGCGACGGCGGCGTGCTCTACTGCAAGGAGGACCACGACGCCATGGAGAAGACGACGGCGGCGACGGCGGCGGCGGCGCCGACCGGCGCCCACTTGGCGCCGAGCGGCGAAAGCAACAACAACACGAGCCTGAGCAATAATAATCATAATAGCAATTCGACGGAGTTGGGGTGCATGTCAGGTGGGTGTTGTCGGGATTTTTGGGGGGTTTTGGGGTTGTTGGTATTTTGGAGATTTTGGAAATTTTTGGGATTTTTGAGATTTGACGTTTGACGTTTTTAGACGTTTTTTCGTCTACCTTTTTTCACATTTTTTTAAAAATTATTTACATTTTCTGACATTAACGTTTTTTTGACATTGTGTGACCATATTTTGGCCATATTTTGGCCATATTTTGGCCATATTTTGGTCACATTTTGACCATATTTTGATCATATTTTGACCATATTTTGACCATATTTTGACCATATTTTGACCATATTTTGACCATATTTTGACCATATTTTGACCATATTTTGACCATATTTTGACCATATTTTGACCATATTTTGACCATATTTTGACCATATTTTGACCATATTTTGACCATATTTTGACCATATTTTGACCATATTTTGACCATATTTTGACCATATTTTGACCATATTTTGACCATATTTTGACCATATTTTGACCATATTTTGACCATATTTTGACCATATTTTGACCATATTTTGACCATATTTTGACTATATTTTAATCATATTTTGACATTTTTTGACGTTTTTTTGACATTGTTCGACTTTTTTTCACAATATTTGACCATTTTTGACAATATTTTCACCATACTCTGACCGTTTTTTGAAATTTTCTGACGTTTTTTTGACGTATTTTGTCATTTTATTGACGGGTTTTGACATTTTTTGATATTTTCTGACATTTTCTAACATTTTCTGACATTTTCTTACAGTTTCTGACATTTTTTGACATTTTTCTTGAAATCGTCATTAAATGACAGACGACAATATTGTCAGTTATCATCGCAGAAAACTTAAAGGAAAAACAATTGGTAGATATACTAATATACAACAGATAAAATGCAAAATGACAGTTGACAATTGACAGTAGTTAGTTGACATTAGATAATTAGCATTGGATAGTTGTTATTAGACAATTGACATTATAGAGAGTTACGATAATAGATAGTTGAAAGTTGAGTTAGTTGACATTTGTCAGTTGTTATCAGACAATTGACGTTAGAGAGTTGCGATAGTAGACAGCTGAAAGTAGACAGTTGACATTATATAGACAATTGACGTTAGAGAGTTGCGATAGTAGACAGTTGACATTATATAGACAGTTGTTATTAGACACTTGACGTTAGAGAGTTGCGATAGTAGACAGTTGAAAGTAGACAGTTGACATTATATAGACAGTTGTTATTAGACAATTGACGTTAGACAGTTAACACTACTTATTACTTATTATAGAACGCTCCAGAATAATTTAAAACTGTCTAGAATCTAGATAGTCCCGGAACCACTTAGAACTGTCTAGAACGAAAGATGGCAACCTAATAATAAGAAGAATAATGTAACAATTTATTTCGAAAATGGCGCTTTTTCACCTTTCAACTTTTCACCTTACCCTCATATAAAAACCAATCTAGTCGGCCGGTTAAACAAAACTGACGTTTCATACGTCAATTATTTATTAGAAAAATAACGATGACGTAACGGTATATACAACTATAAGTATACATATGTACATGTTAGGTCCGGTTTCTCCCCGATAAATGCGTTAGAGCACGCTGGGATTAACGTGTCCGATGGTCCGAGCGTGTATATACGGGGGGATTTAGAGAAGTGCGAAACGCTGGTCATTCGGGGATTAACCGGGGACGTTATAAAGAGGATACATATCGGTCTTTTGTGAATATTATAACAAAGCCTACTTTGTTAATTGGGCAGAGTGAATGGCCGAGCGATTACCGAGCGATTACCGAGCGATTACCGAGCGATTACCGATCGTGTCCGACGAATAAAAGGGAATCGCTAATTTCGATGTAATAATTGATTAGATAGGTGTTGTTTGTTCGGCATGTGCTGGGGATTTTTTCGTGTAACGGTCGGTGGTCTTGTACTTCTTAAGTACTTGTGTGGAATTTAAATGTCGAAGTGTTAAAATGGGTGTCAAAATGGGTGTCGAAATGGGTGTCAAAATGGGTGTCAAAATAGGTGTCAAAATGAGTGTCAAAATGAGTGTCAAAATGAGCGTAAAAATGAGTGTCAAAATGAGTGTCAAAATGAGTGTCAAAATGGGTGTCAAAATAGGTGTCAAAATGAGTGTCAAAATGAGTGTCAAAATGAGTGTCAAAATTAGTGTCAAAAGAAATGTCAAAAGGGGTGTCAAAAGAAATGTGAAAAATGTGAAAAATGTAAAAAATGTGAAAAATGATTGTTCTAGACAATTCTGAATAGTTCTGGAGCGTTCTAAATGATTCTAGACAGTTTGAAATTATTCTGGAGCGTTCTATAATAAGTAGTGTCAACTATCTAACGTCAATTGTCTAATAACAATTGTCTAACATCAACTATCTACTATCGCAACTCTATGACGTCAATTCTATGATTCTGACTATGCTGTCAACTGTCTACTATCAACTCTCTAACGTCAATTGTCTAATAACAAGTGTCTATATAATGTCAACTATCTACTTTCAACTGTCTACTATCGCAACTCTCTAACGTTAATTGTCTAATGTCAACTATCTCAACTCTATGACGTAAATTCTATGATTCTGACTATGCTGTCAACTGTCTACTATCAACTCTCTAACGTCAATTGTCTGATAACAACTGACTAACGTCAAACATCTACATCAATTGTCTAATGATCAGCTGTAACTGTTTAATTTCTAACAAGTATCTACTGTCAACTATTTAATATCAACGGTCTACTGTCATTCCAAATAGCCCATAAACCGCCAAGACCTAAATACGAAGAAGCAGAACTGTCTATTGTCAATTTATTGTCAACTGCCAAATGTCAAATGTCTATTATCTGTACACTTGAACTATTGTATAAATATACCTATTGTTCTTGTATAACAATTGTTCTTGTAAACTGTTTTCTGCGATAATAACTGACGTTATTATATCAACTGTCATTAGTGTCAGCTGTCATTTGATGACAATTTATAACTGTCTACTGTCACAACTGAAATTGTCCTTATATAAATCGTGCATCTAGTGTATACAAAAATCGTTTTTTTTTCTCTGTTATTTGGATATAGGTGTATCTTTTTTTGTTCGGTTTTTGTCCATTTCACGGTTGTTTTCTCTTTTATTTTACGCCAACTGTCAAATGTCTATTATCTGCACATTTGAACTACTGTATAAATATACCTATAACAATTGTTATTGTAAACTGCTTTCTGCGATAATAACTGACATTATTATATCAACTGTCATTAGCGTCAGCTGTCAATTGATGACAATTTATAACTGTCTACTGTCACAACTGAAATTGTCCTTAGTGTATACAAAAATCGTTTTTTTTTCTCTGTTATTTGGATATAGGTGTATCTTTTTTTGTTCGGTTTTTGTCCATTTCACGGTTGTTTTCTCTTTTATTTTATTTATTTTCTTCGGGTACGTGCAACTCGCTTTGGGATCGCCTTTGAAGTCGCCTTAAGCCCACGGTCAATATTTACCCGGGCGAAACGCCTACTCGATATTGACGACGAGAGAGAGAGAGAAAAAAAAAATAATAAAATACGCGGACGCGGTAAAAAAGCCGAAAAGGCGGCCGTGACGCTCTCGCTCGGCTTCTCCAAACACTCGAACGGGTCGCGGTAGGCCGTTTTTCAGTTGTTTTTTTTTTTCTTGTTCTTCGTTTTCCGTCCTCTACGCGTTCGCTCTTCTTCTTCTTCTTTTTTTCTATATAAATGTGGGTACTTTCGTTGTCGCGTCCGTAAAATGTTTGTATACGGTTCGCGTTTTGTTTGCGTGGCCGGAAGACCACCTCGGGCGGAGGCCGGCTTGTTTGTTTTCTATCGAACAGGCCTTTAATTCATTTATTTTATGTGTATATACAGTGCATTTCTTTAATGTCCCCCCCCCACTTTTATTTTTTGAACGGATCAACTTAGAAAATTGAAATTTGGGATAATGAAACTAATGCATGATTACTATATTTTGGAGTAAAATTGACAGATGAAAATTTCAAGATGGCCAATTATTAAATGTCCGCCATTTTGTAGCAGGTGCAGATATTGACTTTATATTCCAGGGTTGTAGAGTATTTGTCAGGAGCTTCAAAATGATGTATCACAAGACCCCCCTTTCCATTTAAATTTATTTTCCAAGATGGCGCCCAGTCGCCATCTTGAAATTTTCGTCTGTCAATTTTACTCCAAAATATAGTAATCATGCATTAGTTTCATTATCCCAAATTTCAATTTTCTAAGTTGATCCGTTCAAAAAATAAAAGGGGGGGGACATTAAAGAAATGCACTGTATATACGAAGGTGCGTATCTAGGCGGCCGTGTTTCAACTTTCTTCCTTATAGAAACATTTCTTTTACGTTATTAATTAATCCTCGTATATATTATTCACCATTTGCTAACGTCATTGGTCTGTCAATGTCGCAAAAAACTTACAAGATGGCCGGTTTGTTTTGTTTACGTTTCTCCAAAATGACATTGTCATGACATTGTTATTGGACAATTGACATTCGAGAGTTAATATAATAGACAGTTGAAAGTTGATATAATTGCAAGAGACAGTTTTTATTAGACAATTGACATTAGAGACTCGATAGTAGACAGCTTTTATTAGACAATTGACATTAGATAGTGACGATCACAGACAGTTGAAAGTTGATATAATTGACATTAGACAGTTGTTATTAGACAATTGACATTAGAGACTCGATAGTAGACAGCTCTTATTAGACAATTGACATTAGAAAGTGACGATCACAGACAGTTGAAAGTTGATATAATTGACATTAGACAGTTTTTATTAGACAATTGACATTAGAGACTCGATAGTAGACAGCTTTTATTAGACAATTGACATTAGAGAGTGACGATCACAGACAGTTGAAAGTTGATATAATTGACATTAGACAGTTGTTATTAGACAATTGACATTAGAGACTCGATAGTAGACAGCTCTTATTAGACAATTGACATTAGAGAGTGACGATCACAGACAGTTGAAAGTTGATATAATTGACATTAGACAGTTTTTATTAGACAATTGACATTAAAAACTCGATAGTAGACAGCTCTTATTAGACAATTGACATTAGAGACTCGACAGTAGACATTTTTTTTTAGACAATTGACATTAGAGAGTGACGATCACAGACAGTTGAAAGTTGATATAATTGACATTAGACAGTTGTTATTAGACAATTGACATTAAAAACTCGATAGTAGACAGATCTTATTAGACAATTGACATTAGAGAGTGACGATAATAGACAGTTGAAAGTTGATATAATTGACATTAGACAGTTGTTATTAAACAATTGACATTAAAGACTCGATAGTAGACAGTTTTTATTAGACAATTGACATTCGAGAGTTAATATAATAGACAGTTGAAAGTTGATATAATTGACATTAGACAGTTGTTATTAGACAATTGACATTAGAGAGTTAAGATAATAGACAGTTGAAAGTTGATATAGTTGACATTAGACAGTTTTTATTAGATAATTGACATAAGAGAGTTAAGATAATAGACTGTTGAAAGTTGGTATAGTTGACATTAGACAGTTGACAGCAAAAATACTCATCTAACGACACTTTAATGCGACAATTAATGTAGCATATCAATACAGCTTGTCCCGGGCCATTATCTTATAGATAGCAACGTATCTATATTACTATACTACTCGTATATACAGAATGTCCTGTGACAAATCTAATCAATCAGTATACCAAACATACGTTTATAATTTTCAGATTCGGGTTCGGAAAGCGCCTCGTAACAAATTTTATTAGACAATTGACTTTAGACAGTTGACATTAGACAGTTGACATTAGACAGTTGACATTCTAAATACGACAATTATTATGTATAACCCATACAGCTTGTCCTAGACAAAGCAACGTATCTATATTACTATATACTCTACTCGTATATACAGGTTGTCCTGTGAAAAATCCGAAACCATTTACTATACCTAACATATATGTTAATAATTTCCAGATTCTGGCTCGGAAAGCGGCTCGCACAAGGGCGGCGGCGGCGGCGGCGGCGGCCTACGCAAATCCGGCGCCGGCGGCGTCGGAAGCGGCGGCGGCGGCGGCAGCGAAGGAAAACCGACGCGTGTTCGAACCGTCTTGAACGAGAAACAATTGCACACGTTACGTACGTGTTACGCGGCCAATCCGCGTCCCGACGCCCTCATGAAGGAGCAACTGGTCGAGATGACTGGTCTGTCGCCGCGCGTCATCAGAGTCTGGTTCCAGAACAAACGGTGCAAGGATAAGAAGAAGACCATTTTGATGAAGCAGCAGATGCAACAGGAGAAGGTTGGTTGTTTTAGATTTATTATATTTATTTGATTTTATGTCTATAGATAGTGAATTATTTGCTAAATATATTCGAGTAATTAATGAACGGACCAGGTATTCGAGGTTGCTTCTTTTTATAAGTTTTATAAGTATAGGTTTTAGGTTGGTTGTTATGGAGTAACTAAGGATATTCTTTCAATTTAGAGTTTAACATTAGTTGTTATGGAGTAAATAAGGAAAGTTTTACACATTTGACAGTTTTACATTGGTTGGTATGGAGTAACTAAGGAGATTCATTCACATTTGACAGTTTTACAATGGTTGTTATGGAGTAACTAAGGAGATTCTTTTAATTTGACAATTTTACATTGGTTGTTATGGAGTAACTAAGGAGATTCTTTACAATTTGACACTTTTACATTGGTTGTTATGGAGTAACTAAAGAGATTCTTTCAATTGATAGTTTTACATTGGTTGTTATGGAGTAACTAAGGAGATTCTTTTAATTTAACAGTTTAAAATTGGTTGTTATGGAGTAATTAAAGAGATTCTTTCACACTTGACAGTTTTACATTGGTTGTTTTGGAGTAACAAAGGAGATTCATTCAACTAGACAGTTTTACATTGGTTGTTATGGAGTAACTAAGGAGATTCTTTACAATTTGACACTTTTACATTGGTTGTTATGGAGTAACTAACGACATTCTTTCAATTTGACAGTTTTACATTGGTTGTTATGAAGTAACTAAGGAGATTCTTTCATATGACAATATTACATTGGTTGTTATGAAGTAACGAAGAAGATTCTTTCAACTTGACAGGTTAACATTTATTGTTATGGAGTAACTAAGGAGATTTTTTCACATTTGACAGTTTTAGATTGGTTGTTATGGAGTAACTAAGGAGATTCTTTCAATTTGACAGTTTTACATTGGTTGTTATGGAGTAACTAACGACATTCTTTCAATTTGACAGTTTTACATTGGTTGTTATGAAGTAACTAAGGAGATTCTTTCAACTTGACAGTTTAACATTGATTGTTATGGAGTAACTAAGCACTTTGTTTACTTTAAAAAAAACTCCCTAAACACTTATACAAGTTTAAAGAAAGACCTCGAATACGGGCCTACATGAAGTCGAACAAAGAAAGATTGTTATTATTAAGAAAATAACATATTGATTAGAACGAAAGAGAAAAACATTACCACAATTTCCCCATCAATAAGTACCACTCTTTCCCTCAGCCCTTTTTCCAAAAAAAAAACTTAATTCATTACTAAATTCACGTCACAAAAATATGACAATAAAATCCATACAATTTGTAAAACCACCTATTATAATCTTCAAAAAAAAAATTTTTTTCAAACAATACAAATACATATCTTCATAAAAAAAAGAACCGGAATATTAACCATATTTTTCCACGTACATAATCTACCTCTACCCGAAAACAAATAGCGTATATCCCCCTCTCGCGCGGGGACCGAAGGGGGGGGAAATTCCCTATCGATCACCCGCGGCTCTCCCCCCACCCCACAACCTCCCCCCTCAGCCGTTCCGCTCCCGGTTCAACAGTTCGAATCCCAAAGGGGGCGTCGCCCCGCCTCCTCGCCTCTCCGCCAATCGCGACCAACTCCTCCTTTCCCCCCCCTCGAACCCTTCTCTCCCCCTTTGAATTCTCCTCTCCTGCCCTCTACATCGAGCGAGTCGATATCTCTTGGCGTGCCGTGCATCTCTCTGCATGCGCTTTTGCTGCCCGTGGAGGATCGATTGGATGAAACGAATGAGAACAAAAAAAAATATATAGTAGGTTGTAGAAATGAAGAATGAAGTAAAAAATGTATTTGTCTAGATTGGTACGATGGAAGATGATGGGGATGTGGGAAAATTGAAGGGGATTTGTTGAATATCTTGTACTGTTTTATATATCGTTGTGTATTTCGTATGAAATTGTATTTTCTTTCTATGTTCTGTTTTTATGTTCCATCTATGTTCTCTCCTATGTTCTACCTATCATATTCTATCAATTCTATCAATGTTCTATCTTTGTTATTATCCTATGTTTTATCTATGTAGGTACGTTTATTTTTTGTTCTATCCTACTCGTATATGTTCTATCAATCTATGTTCTATCTTTGTTCTATACTAGGTTCTATATGTGATGTTCTATCTAGCTCTGTATGTTCTATCCTCTTTTCTATTTATGTTTAATCTACCATCTATCTTTTTTCTATTCTATGTTCTGTTTTATCTACACTGAACCAAATAAGTACTTAATATTAAAGAAAAAGTGCCTTAATCCAATGATCACCAGTTATGGATTTACCTCCGAAGAACGAATTCATTGTAACAATGAATAGTGATTCATTAATTCAATGATTTGCACTTAATTGATTCAATGCTGTGTTGTACTAATTTAATGTAGGGTTTACATAATATTTATGCATTATTATTCTTTGTATCAATGCATTATGATTCCTAGTTTTAAAGAAATATATTCATTGATATAATAATTTTCCGGTAATTGATCTAAGGTAATTTAGTCTTTGAATTTATGAACTGTAATCTTTGAATTTATGAAATGTAATCTTTGAATTAAGGATCATTGTACATAGGGTAGGGTAGGGTCGGGTGAAATTTAAATAAAATACAAGTGAATAACAAAATAAACATATAATTTTTATAAAAGTAAAAAAGAAAATCAGATAAATATCATCCATCTATAAATAAATGGCAACAAATTATATTACATTTCCTTATTAAAAAATATGTAGCACTCACTTTCTGATATTTCTTCTTTATTTATGCCACGAAGATTCCTTGACCTGTTTGTCTTTCACATTAGTTGAAAGAAATTGATGAATAACTTTAAAGTTAATGTTCCACTTATCGATTAAATCTTCATGTTTAAAAGCAACATCGAAATCGAAGAGCATCTAAAAAAGAACTTTTAGGAAAAATATGATACGTGAAAAAATCAATCACTTACAAATCTATAGCCAGATGGTTTGGCGTAAAATGGCCACTCCTTTAAAATTTCTTCTACTGAATTAGCTTGTTTAACTAACTGAAGTCTGGCATTGGAGCACCCTTTCCAAACGTTGTCGAATTCCTCGGCAGACAAATTATCGAACTTCAGAGATTTAATACAGGATTCAGCATCTGATTCAGCATCTGGACAAAATTTAAAAATGGCTATTAGAAACACAATTTTATTTCAAATAATTTGAACTTACCTGCTAGCTCTTTACCGTGAATTTCAATTAATTTGTCTACCAGTGGAGCATTATTGTTTCTCTTACTTCCAACGCAATTTACGCTGTTTTTATTGAGTTTGATGCATTTTGGTATTTGGAATACAATTTTCCCCGTTTAGCAGCGCGGTAATATTCCTGAAAAAAAATCAAAATTTCGTAACAAGTTCAGTTTAAAGAAGTATGCTACTTACAAGTTTCTCATTAGGAAATCGTTCGATGATCTCTTTCTCGATTTTATGACTTTGTGAGAGTGTCATTCTCAAACCATTTTCTTGAAAGTATTGCACAATAAATTGGAACAATACAACCGGATTGAACTTGTCACTTTATTCAACCGCGAACTTAGATGCGAATGGCGCTAAACCGGCAAATTAGGCGGCTTAGAGGGTGGGGACAATAAAAGCGTTCCTTAAATCAAGGAATGCGATACATTGTTTTAATAACCGTGTTCATATATTTGATGAAGGAATGCTAATTTTAAAATTGTTCATTCATTTAAAGAACTAAAGTTATTGAAATAATGAATTATATTCGTTAACTCAATACACAAAATATTCATTAATATAAAGAAAAAAAAACATTAATATTAAGATATTTTTTCATTGTTGTAATGAAATATTGCATTTTTAATTTAATGAACGACCATTCATTGATTTAATGAATCGGTTTTTAATTTATGAAAATAAAGTTATTGAATTAATGAAATAATTCATCGATCCAATGATTTTTTTTTAATGTTCAGCATTCATTAATATTATGTACAAAAATTTTTTCAGTGTATGTTCTGTTTCTATGTTCTATTCTATGTTCTATCTTAGTTCTATCCTACATTTTATTTATCCTATGTTCTATCTATGATCTATCTCTATGTTCTATCCTATTTTCTATTTATGTTCAATCTACAATCTATCTTTTTTCTATTCTATGTTCTATCTTAGTTCTATCCTACATTCTTCAATCTAGGATTTATTTTTTTTCTATTCTATGATCTGTCTTTATATTCTATTCTAATATGCTATTTCATATATTCTATTTCTAATATCCTATGTTTTATCTGCGTTATATCTATGATCTTTGTTCTATCGTATATTCGATTCAAAGTTCTATCTATCTATCTATCTACAATGTGTATCAAAAACAATGTCCTAAATCGACTTAGTTTTAACAATAGTATATTATACAATTCTCTAACCTTACCTATACCCTAGTATTATTTAAATCTCTGACCTAAATGACCAAGTATTACACATATACAAATCTCTAACCTATAACCTAAACAACCCAGTATTACACACACAAATCTCTAAACTTACCTATAACCCAGTATTATTTAAATATCTAACCTAAATAGTCCAATATTACATAAATCTTTAACCTAAATGACCCAGTATGACACATACAAATCTCTAACCTATAACCTAAACAACCCAGTATTACACACAAATCCCTAACCTTACCTATAACCCAGTATTATACAAATCTCTAACCTTAATGATACAATTCGACACATACCTTATCTTATTACCTATAACCCACTATTAAAAAAATCTCTAACCAAAACCTAAACAACCCAGTATTACACACAAATCGCTAACCTTATCTATAACCCAGTATTATACAAATCTCTAACCTTAATGATCCAATTCGACACATACCTTATCTTATTACCTATAACCCAGTATTAAAAAAATCTCTAACATGTAACCTAAACAACCCAGTATTACACACAAATCCCTAACCTTACCTTTAACTCAGTATTAAAAAAACCTCTAACCTATAACCTAAACCACCCAGTATTACACACAAATCCCTAACCTTACCTATAACCCAGTATATCATACAAATCTGTAACCAACCTAAATAACCCAGTATTACACACACAAATCTCTAACCTTACCTATAACCCAGTATTATACAAATCTCTAACCTTAATGACCCAATTCGACACATACAAATCTTATTACCTATAACCCAGTATTAAAAAAAATCTCAAACCTACAACCTAAAAACAACCCAGTATGACACACACAAATCTCTAACCTTACCTATAACCCAGTATTATACAAATCTCTAACCTTAATGACCCAATTCGACACATACAAATCTTATTACCTATAACCCAGTATTAAAAAAAATCTCTAACCTACAACCTAAAAACAACCCAGTATGACGCACACAAATCTCTAACCTAACCTATAACCCAGTATTATACAAATCTCTAACCTATAACCCAGTACATTATACAAATATCTAACCTATAACCCATTATATTATACAAATCTCTAACCTATGACCTATAACCCAGCATACTACGCAAATCTCTAACCTAATCCAATAGTATACAAATCTCTAACCTAACCTATAACCCAGTACATTATACAAATCTCTAACCTACGACCTATAACCCAGAGTATATTATACAAATCTTTAACCTAACCTATAACCCAGAGTATATTATACAAATCTCTAACCTAACCCAGTATTATTCGCAGGACGGCAGGAAGATGGGCTACGGCGCGATGCAGGGCATCCCGATGGTGGCGTCGTCGCCGGTCCGACACGATTCGCCCATCGGCGTCCATCCGCTCGAAGTGCAGGCCTACCAACCCCCGTGGAAGGCGCTCAGCGATTTCGCCCTGCACGCCGACCTCGATCAACCCCACCAACCGGCCTTCCAGCAGTTAGTCAATCAGGCAAGTAACTACGCCTAAGGATTTATATACATACATATGCGTTTTAGACGATTTAAATCTAATCTATTGACGGTTGTCGGATGACAGATGACAGATGACAGATGACAGATGACAGATGACAGATGACAGATGACAGATGACAGATGACGTTTGCTTTTGAAAAGGTGACTGGTGACAGGTGACAGATGTTAGACGATGTGTGACAAATTATAAACATGAGACAGATTGCATATTGTTGAAAGATGATATGTGATAAATGACAGATGACAGATGAAGTTTTTGCGAATGGAAGGGTGACTGGTGGCAGGTGACAGATGTTAGACGATGTGTGACAAATTATAAACATGGGACAGATTGCATATTGTTGAAAGATGATATGTGATAAATGACAGATGACAGATGAAGTTTTTGCGAATGGAAGGGTGACTGATGACATGTGACAGATGTTAGATGATGTGTGACAAATTAAACATGAGACAGAGTACATTGTTGGAAGACGATATGTGACAGATTTCATTATGGGAGGTGACAGATAGTCTTGTGGGAGATGACAGATGACATGGGATGATGACAGGTGACATATGTGACAGATCTCGTTATGGTAGATGACAGATGACCGAAGACAGATTGCATTGTTGGGAGATGAAATGTGACAGATTGCATTGTTGGGAGATGAAATGTGACAGATTGCATTGTTGGGAGATGAAATGCGACAGATTGCATTATGAGAGGTGACATATGATATATGACAGATGAAACATGTGACAGATCTCATTATGACAGATGACAGATGGCAGATGACGTTTGCTGACGAAAATGTGACTGGTGACAGGTGACAGATGTTAGACGATGTGTGACATATTATAAACATGGGACAGATTGCATATTGTTGAAAGATGATATGTGATAAATGACAGATGACAGATGAAGTTTTTGCGAATGGAAGGGTGACTGATGACATGTGACAGATGTGTGACAAATTAAATATGAGACAGAGTACATTGTTGGAAGACGATATGTGACAGATTTCATTATGGGAGGTGACAGATAGTGTTATGGGAGATGACAGATGACATGGGATGATGACAGGTGACATATGTGACAGATCTCGTTATGGTAGATGACAGATGACCGAAGACAGATTGCATTGTTGGGAGATGAAATGTGACAGATTGCATTGTTGGGAGATGAAATGCGACAGATTGCATTATGAGAGGTGACATATGATATATGACAGATGAAACATGTGACAGATCTCATTATGACAGATGACAGATGGCAGATGACGTTTGCTGATGAAAAGGTGATTGGTGACAGGTGACAGATGTTAGACGATGTGTGACAAATTATAAACATGGGACAGATTGCATATTGTTGAAAGATGATATGTGATAAATGACAGATGACAGATGAAGTTTTTGCGAATGGAAGGGTGACTGATGACATGTGACAGATGTTAGATGATGTGTGACAAATTAAACATGAGACAGAGTACATTGTTGGAAGACGATATGTGACAGATTTCATTATGGGAGGTGACAGATAGTCTTGTGGGAGATGACTGATGACATGGGATGATGACAAGTGACATATGTGACAGATCTCGTTATGGTAGATGACAGATGACCGAAGACAGATTGCATTGTTGGGAGATGAAATGTGACAGATTGCATTGTTGGGAGATGAAATGCGACAGATTGCATTATGAGAGGTGACATATGATATATGACAGATGAAACATGTGACAGATCTCATTATGGTAGATGACAGATGGCAGATTAAACATATGACTGTTCTCATTATGGTAGATAACAGTTTAAAGATTGATTAAACATGTGACAGATGTTGTTATATGGGAGATGAAATGTGACAGATTAAACGTGTGAATATATTGCATTATGGTAGGTGACAGATGATACGTCACAGATGACCTGTGACAGATGACGTGTGACAGATGACAGATGGAACTATTAGGAGATGACAAATGATAAGTCAGAGGTTGACGTGTGATGGGTTTGACAGGTGACAAGTAAAAATGTCAGTCAATATTGGACAAATGTCATAATTATCATAGAATACTGATGAAATTGCAAGAAAATAATAAAAATTACACCAAAAATTCACAAATATTGCACCAAAAATTGCACAAAAAATTAGCAAAAATTACACAAATATTACACAAAAAAAAACAAAAATTGAGCAAAAATTACACAAAATTACACAAAAAAACAAATATTACTCAAAATTTAGAAAAAATACAAAAAAATTACACAAGAGTTACACAGAAATTACACAAAAATTACACAAAAGTTACACAAAAAAAACAAATATCACTCAAAATTTACAAAAAAATTAAACAAAAATTTACAAAAATTACACAAAAATTACACAAAAATTACACACAAATTTCACCAAAATTTCACAAATATTACACAAAAATTACACAAAAATTACACAAAAATTACACAAAAATTACACAAAAATTACACAAAAATTACACAAAAATTACACAAAAATTACACAAAAATTACACAAAAATTACACAAAAATTACACAAAAATTACACAAAAATTACAAAAAAATTACAATTTTCGTATCTCATTACAGATGCACGGCTACGACCTGCCGCCACCATCGATAGGCCAAACGGCCGGCGGCGGCGCCCCCCATCACCCCTCGCTCATGGGCCAAGGGGGCGGCGGAGGGGGCGGCGGCGGCCCCGGCGCTCCCCCCTCCGACGTCATGACGCATCCGGACAGCACCGACAGCTACGTCACCTATCTAGACAGCGACGAATCGCTGCCGGCCAGCCCCTAACACCCGACGGGCAACTAGCCCCCTGCCCCCCATCACCTGGCGGGCTATTGGGGGGCGGTGCTCGTCAGTCGCTTGGCCGCCTGTTTGCCTTCTACTTAGGTATTTTTACGGACGATTTTTTTTCGTTTTTTTTCTCTTGTATTTGTACAGGGTGAGTCTGGGAATCCGGTGACCCCCCCGCGGACTTTGAGGCATTGTAACTCGGGATGTACGAGTCGTAGAAAGGCCGTTTTTTCGGCGAATTGTCGAAGAGAAATTTTCGCAAATTTTACGATTTTTTTGATATTTTATTTTTTATTATTTTCGTAATTATTGAATAACTTCGAGGGTTCCGTTGACTCATCTTGTATATTATCGGGCGTTTTTTTTATCGATTAACGGATTATGTTTGCAACTATACATTTTTATACAAGGTGTTTCTAGTGAAAATATGCAAATTTTCGATTTTTATACCCGACGGGGTGCTAGCCCCCCCTGGCCCCCCATCACATGGCGGGCTATTGGGTGGCGGTGATGTTTGCCTTCTACTTAGGTATTTTTACGGACGATTTTTTTTTTCGTTTTTTCTCTTGTATTTATACAGGGTGAGTCGGAGAATCTGGTGACCCCCCGAGGGCTTTGGGGCTTTATAACTCGGGAAGTACGAGTCGTAGAAGCGCCGTTTTTTCGGCGATTTGTCGAGGAGAATTTTCCTCAAATTTTACGATTTTTTTTAGTAAATTTTGGATAGTTTCAGAAAAAATAAATTAACTCGACTCATCTTGTATAGGAATATTGGGCGTTTGTTATTGATTAACGGATTGAAAATTAAAAAAAAATTATATACAGGGTGTTGCTCTTGAAAATTTGCATATTTTCGGCAGTTCAAATAGCCCGTTTCTCGATAAAATTCGCACGTATTGTAATTATTATTCTTTTTTTCGAAATTAATTAAATTCAAACTAAACAAAACTCGTTAAATTAATTCTATATTATTTAGAAAAAAATACCAAACCTGTTGTAACATAATTGTAACTTAAAAATAACCGAAAAATTTTTGAGTATCTAAAAATAATTTTTCGTTTGAAAAAAAAAGGTTCGAATTTTTACACCAAATTATTTACGAAAAAAAATAATTGACAAAAAATCGAGAAAAACTCAATAACTTGTAAATAGCATATATAATATTATATATGACATGATTTGTAAATATATACATAATTTAGGATCGGATTTTTTTCATTTTTTCAACCCTTTTATTCACTTTGAAACACATTACACATACAGGGTGTCCCTATACAGGGTGTTAATTAATTGAGTGCTGATACTTCAGGATGTGAATATTTATTATTAACTTTTAAGTAGTGAAACCGATAAGGTAAGTTTCATATATAAATAATTGATATTTAATCGATTTTGTTTATTTAACTAAACAATTAGATATCGTTTTTATTAGATTTTTTTTATTTAATTTTATAGATAATAAATGTAATTAAACCGGCGACCTTGTACTGAACAATTCAATGTTACGTAAAACATTTGAACGAAGAACAAACAAAAATATTTTTCCATTGATTAATTAATTAAATTAAAAAAAAATTGAGATAATTTTGGTTTTTTTATGTATAGTGTATGGATTGCTTTAGGTATAAAACTGCGTTTAATTAGGTTTGTTCCAGCAGGATGTTCTAAATTTCAATAAAGAACAAACAAAAATATTTTTGGAAGATTAATTTTATTAAAAAAATAATTTTAAAAGGTAATTGGATTTTTTTTGTGTAGTGTATGGCTCACTTTAGATATAAAATTGCATTTATTTAGGTTTATTCCAACAGGAATTTGTTCCAAATTTTAACCAAGAACAAACAAAAATATTTTTCGAATTAATAATAAAAAAAACATTTTTATTGGGTATTTTTTAGATAGTGTTTGGATTGCTTTAGGTACAAAATTAGGCATTTTTTTGAGGTTTGTTCCATCTAGATGTTCCAAATCATACAGGCACCCTTTAAAAAGAAGCAAATAATAATTTTATATAAATAATATTACAAAAGTATCTTTCAGGTAATAATTTAATAATAAAGCAGACCATACACTATAAAATTTTAAGCCACATTTTAAGCAATAAACAATCATACAGGGACTCTTTAAAAAGAAGCAAATAGTACTTTGATATAATAATATTACAAAAGTATCTTTCAGGTAATAATTTCACAATAAAGCAGACCATACACTATAAAATTTTAAGCCACTTTTTAAGCAATAAACAATCATACAGGGACTCTTTAAAAAGAAGCAAATAGTACTTTGATATAATAATATTACAAAAGTATCTTTCAGGTAATAATTTCACAATAAAGCAGACCATACACTATAAAATTTAAAGCGACATTTTAGGCGATAAACAAACATAGTAGGCGCCTAAAAAGATGTAAAGAACTTCCGTTTCCACTTGTAGACAATGTCCAGCTGAGAGGAGACCCTTCGAAACAAAACCCTTAGAGCTCGATAGGTACCCGAAAACGTGTTTATTGTCGAAAATTTATATCCTCTTCGGGCCTATCTCGCCTATCTAACTCGAAATCGGCGACGTTTAGGTCTACAGGGCGTCCGTTTGAACGGATTTTTCGATTTTCGTTGTCGATCCCACTTCTGATTTTCGAGAAAATTGCGATTTTTTTCCGTTTTTGAGCCATTTTCTATTAAAGTTTATATTGTCTATCCGATATCGTCGAGATAAAAGTATACAGGGTGTTTGCTAATAACATTTTTCGATTATTGTTTGCAATCCCACTTCTGAAATTCGAGAAAATTGCGATTTTTTCCCGTTTTTGAGCCGTTTTCTGTTGATGTTTATATTGTATATCCGATACCGTCGATATAAAAGTATACAGGGTGTTTGCTAATTAAATTTTTCGATTATTGTTTGCTATCCCACTTCTGATTTTCGAGAAAATTGCAATTTTTTTCTCGTTTTTGAGCCATTTTCTATTAAAGTTTATATTGCCTATCCGATATCGTTGATATAAAACTATGCAGGGCATTTACTAATCGAATTTTTCGATTATTGTTTGCAATCCCACTTCTGATTTTCGAGAAATTTGCTCTCTTTCTCTGTTTTTTACCTTCAATTCTACAGTCTATCCAAAATCGTTTATTTTTTACATATACAGGGTGGTTCTCTAACCAGATTTTTGTATTATTCTCGTCGATCCCACTTCTGATTTTCGAGAAAATTGCATTTTTTTTTTCGTTTTTGAGCCATTTTCTATTAAAGTTTATATTGCCTATCCGATATCGTTGATATAAAACTATGCAGGGCATTTACTAATCGAATTTTTCGATTATTGTTTGCAATCCCACTTCTGATTTTCGAGAAATTTGCTCTCTTTCTCTGTTTTTTACCTTCAATTCTACAGTCTATCCAAAATCGTTTATTTTTTACATATACAGGGTGGTTCTCTAACCAGATTTTTGTATTATTCTCGTCGATCCCACTTCTGATTTTCGAGAAAATTGCATTTTTTTTTTCGTTTTTGAGCCATTTTCTATTAAAGTTTATAATGTCTATCCGATATCGTTGATATAAAACTATACAGGTCGTTTACTAATCGAATTTTTCGATTATTGTTTGCAATCCCACTTCTGATTTTTGAGAAATTTGCTCTCTTTTTCTGTTTTTTACCTTCAATTCTACAGTCTATCCAAAATCGTTTATTTTTACATATACAAGGCGGTTCCTAACAAGATTTTTGTATTATTCTCGTCGATCCCACTTCTGATTTTCGAGAAAATTGCATTTTTTTTTTCGTTTTTGAGCCATTTTCTATTAAAGTTTATAATGTCTATCCGATATCGTTGATATAAAACTATACAGGTCGTTTACTAATCGAATTTTTCGATTATTGTTTGCAATCCCACTTCTGATTTTCGAGAAATTTGCTCTCTTTCTCTGTTTTTTACCTTCAATTCTACAGTCTATCCAAAATCGTTTATTTTTACATATACAAGGCGGTTCCTAACAAGATTTTTCTATTATTCCCGTCGATCCCACTTCTGATTTTGAAAAAAAAACCAAATAACTCATTTGTACCGGGTCTAAATATAGCGTCCCGTGGGATTCGAAAAACTACACGACCTCCGAATTGTTCCAGTTTGTTCCCCTTTATGTTCCGGCCCGCTTTCCGTCCGTTACTCGGCAAATTGACTTTGCTTGTATCCGGAAATGTTTACATTTTTCGCCTCGACCGGGTCGCCGGTTCGAACACGTTCCACGCGACATTCCGTATAGGTGAACGTTCGTCGGACGTATTTCGAAAATTTCGCGAAAATCCGAAAATCAGAAGTGGGATATTTACTAACATCAGCGAAGATTCTTTTACAACGCCTGCTGCGAGAATTCGATTCAAGGAGAGATTGATATGCATCGTGTAGGCTAATTTTATACCCATATCAAAGCCGCCTTTGATTTTCGAAAATTTCACGAAAATCAGAAGTGGGATTTTTCTAATATAACCAAGAATTACAAGGCCCACTGCGTCACACGAACTCGATTTTCGGAGAGTTTAATACGCATCGAGTAGGCTAATTTTTATCTATACCCATATCGAAGCCGCCTTTGAATTTCGAAAATTCCACGAAAATCAGAAGTGGGATTTTCTCAATACCTCCAATAGTTACAAGGCCCACTGCGACACACTCGCCCGATTTTCGGAGAAATTAATACGCATCGAGCAGACTATTGTTTACCAACATCGAAGTCGCCTTTGATTTTCGAAAATTTCACGAAAATCAGAAGTGGGATTTTTTAATTGCGATAATTTACAAGGCCATCTGCGACAAATGAAATAGATTTCCGAAGAGATAGACGCGCTTGCATCGAGTAGGCTAATTTTTACCTACGCCTATATCAAAGCCGCCTTTGATTTTCGCAAATTCCACGAAAATCAGAAGTGGGATTTTCCCAATACATCGAATAATTACAAGGCCCACTGCGACACACTCGCCCGATTTTCGGAGAGTTTGATACGCATCGAGTAGGCTAATTTTTACCTATACCCATATCAAGGCCGCCTTTGATTTTCGAAAATTCCACGAAAATCAGAAGTGGGATTTTCCCAATACCTCAAATAATTACAAGGCCCACTGCGACACACTCGCCCGATTTTCGGAGCGTCTGATACGCATCGAGTAGGCCAATTTTTTCTCCGTTTTTCAAGTGTTTGTGTACTCAACGTATTATATCTAAGCCGCCTTTGATTTCTCGCCAGGCCGCCTTCGATAAGATAAAATTACGGTTTTCCAAGAGTTTTTTTTCCTCTAGAGGAAATTACTTATGCTGAAGTACCCGATAAGATACGGGCGAATTCTAATCGAAAACCGTCGCTTAGAAATTATACCGGGCGTCTTCGCGTATGCCGAAGGAATCGATATCGCCGGTGATTAAATTAAATTAAAAATAAATTAAAGGCGCGTCGGCGATTAAAGGGCATTCTAGAACGTGATTCATACAAGAGAGGATGATGCGCAGATGTTTTTTTTTTGTTTTTCGATTTTTTTTACGTTCCATGACCATCTGCGATGTGCACGAATTGGATTCCCCTTTTTGTAATATATTTATAGGTGGTCATGGCCTGTTAGGATTATTAGGTGGTTTTATAGGAACTGACCGTTCCGTGTTAACTAAGGGGGTTAATGGATGACCCGCGAACACGCCAGACGAGGCTCTAGTCGATATATACAGGGTGATTTGTTTGTTTTGTTCTCGAATTTGTGAAGGGGTATTATAAGTTTAAATGGGACGCGCTGTATATATTTTGGGTGCTTGGAATGGGTTCGATGAGTGGGGTATAGGAGGTTTACTGTAGTGGAGATGCAGTGGGGAAAACTGGGGAATTTTGAGCACCCTGTATATATTTGTTTGAGGTTTATGAATTTTTTTGAAATAGTAGCGCAATGGTTTGAAATATCGTGATTATCTCGGATAGTAATTGAGATAGAAACGTGCGGTTTGTTTTGTTTTGTAGAAAAAAACGTTCTCTACAACTTTTGAGGAATCCAAATTTTTCGAAAATTGCTTCCTTTTCTAGTTATTTTGAGTTTTTTCGAGAATTATATGGGAACGAGTAATTGTATTGCAAATCAATACAATATCGCAATTATCTTGAAAACGAATTGAGATAGAAACATCTGGTTTATTTTATTTTGTAGAAAAAATCTTTCTATGCAAATTTTGTGGAACCGACAATTTTCAAAAATCGCTTCTTTTTCGAGATATTTGTAGTTTTTTAATGAATTTTGTGGAAACAGGTAATTGTATTGCAACAGGATGAAATATCGCCATTATCTCAAAAACTAATTGAGATACAGATAACCCGTTTATACTATTTTGTAGAAAAAATTTTACTCTACAACTTTTAAAGAAACGAAATTTTTCGAAAATCGCTTATTTTTCTAGTAATTTCGAGTTTTTTTAATAATTTATATGAAAACTAGTAATTGTAGTACAACTCGATATAATATCACAATTATCTCAAAAACTAATTACGATAGAAACAACCCGTTTATTTTATTTTGTATAAAAAATCTTACTCTACAACTTTTAAAGAGTCAATGTTTTTCGAAAATCGCTTCCTTTTCTATTAATTTCAAGTTTTTTTATGAATTGTATGGAAACTATAGTAATTGTAGTGCAAATCGATATAATATCATAATTATCTCAAAAACTAATTTAGATAAAAACATCCCATTTATTTTATTTTGTAGAAAAAATCTTCCTCTACCACTTTTGAAGAATAGAAAATTTTCGAAAATCGCTTATTTTTACAGATATCTCGAGTTTTTGCAACAGTTTGAAAGCTGTTAATTTTATTGCACTTCTCTTGAAACATCGCAATTATCTCTAAAACCAATTAACATAGAAACATCCCGTTTATTTTATTTTATAGAAAAAACCTCATTCTACAACTTTTAAAGAATCGAAATATTTCAAAAACCGCTTCTTTTTCTAGTTAATTCGAGTTTTCTTATGAATTGTTGGAAACAAGTAATTGTAGAGCAACTCGATAAAATATCGCAGTTATCTCAAAAACCAATCAACATAAAAACATCCCGTTTATTTTATCACGTAGAAAAAACCACATTCTACAACTTTCGAAGAATCGAAATTTTTCCAAAACCGCCCCCTTTCCTACTTATTCCAACTTTCTTACGAACCATACGCAAACTACAAACTATCCCATTTCTTACAAAACACAACAATCGAGTTCCTAATCGATTAAGCAATCGATTAATCGAGCAAAACACTTTGCGGCCTTTTCGCTTTGCCCTCGCCACAGCCATCTCCGATAACCATCAACCGAAAAAAATAAAACCATAATAACAGCCGCGCATCAGAAGAAACAAAAGCTAAAAGCCTCCGCTATATAACACACTCTAGATTCTACATAAGCAAAAAAAAAAAAGAATAAAAATAAAAATCGAAGCAGGCTAATGGTTTTTCGGGGAGGAGCGATGAATATCTCGCTCGATTCATTTCCCGGACGAACGGGGGGGGGCGAGAAAAGGGGCCGAGGGGGGCCCCGGGGGGCTTCCGAAAGGAGTGCATTAGCGGCCTATCTGGCACCTTTTTTAGCTAAAAGCAGGCGCTGACTTGCACTTTCCCTTCCTAATGCATCCTATCGGCTATTTAAAAATTCTATATTGTACCGGGCGAGTTGCGTATATTTCGAACAAGTTCTATTATTTTTTTTTTCGAACGCGCCTCGTATATCGCGTGCGTATACGAGGCAATTTCCGAGAAATGTCGGTTGTAGTAATTACAAAGTAGGCGGTTTTGTTGGTTTATTATTATTTTTTTTTTTTTGTTTAAACATCCCAAGCGTAACCGATGGTTGATTGAAAGATGGCGGATATAATGATGGAGAATTACAGCGAATGGATTTTAAAATGGGCGATGGTCTGGTAAGATATGGTTGTGAAATTAGTGTGGTTATTGTAATTAGTTAGTTCGGTGCGTAAGGAAGGGGGCTCGCGAGCTGCGCGAGCTCGGTTTTAAGAGAAAGTTGAATGGGGTTATTAAATTTGAGATGTAATACATTTTAGTGTGAGAAATTGTAATTATCTCGATAAGTAATAGAGGTAGAGGTGTCGCGTTTGTTTTGTTTTGTAGAAAAAAGGTTCTTCTACAAGTTGTGAAGAATCGAAAATTTTCGAAAATTGCTTCATTTGCTAGTTATTTCGAGTTTTTTAATGAATTGTATAGAAACTAGATATGTGAGTGCAGTTCAATAAAATATCGCAATTATCTCGAAAAATAATAGAGGTAGAGGTGTGGCGTTTGTTTTGTTTTGTAGAAAAAAGGTTCTTCTACAAGTTTTGAGGAATCAAAAATTTTCGACAATTGCTTCCTTTGCTAGTTATTTTGATTTTTTTTAATGAATTGTATAGAAACTGGAAATTTGAGTGCAGTTCAATGAAATATCGCAATTATCTCGAAAAATAATAGAGCTAGAGGTGTCGCGTTTGTTTTATTTTGTAAAAAAAAAGCTTATTCTACAAATTTTTAATTTAAGAAAATGTTTGAAAATTGCTTCCATTTCCAGTTATTTCGAGTTTTTTAATAAATTGTATAAAAACTAGAAATTTTAGTGCAATTCAATGAAATATCGCAATTATCTCGAAAAGTAATAGAGGTAGAAGTGTCTCGTTTATTTTGTTTTGTAGAAAAAATCTTATTCTACAAGTTTAAAAGAATCGAAAATTTTCGAAATTCACTTCCTTTTCTAGTTATTTCGAGTTTTTTACGGATTGTATAAAAACTAGTAATTAAGTGCAACTCGATAAAATATCGCAATTATCTCAAAAATTAATTGAGACAGAAACATCCCGTTTATTTTATTTTGTAGAAAAAATCTTACACTACAACTTTTAAAGAATCGAAAATTTTCAAAAATCGCTTCCTTTTCTAGTCATTTCAAGTTTTTTGTGAATTGTAGGAAACAAGTAATTACATTGCAACTCGACAAACTATCGCAATTATCTCAAAAACTAATAGAGGTAGAAACTCCCCGTTTGTTTTATTTTATAACAGAAACCTTTCTCTACAAATTTGCCAAAAACCACAAATTTTCAAAAACCCCCTATTATTCAAACCGCAAATTTAAAATTTCCCAAAACATTTCTTCTACAATACTTCTTCCCACAATTTCAAACACACCACATCGACATTTGACATTTGACACGTGACATTCCATTAACACAAAACACCTATTATCACCATAAAACCTCCCTTAGATAACCTCCTTAAAAAAATAAAACTCTCGTTTCGCATAAAAGAATTCAAAACCCTCGCCCGATCCCGAAATTTCCCGGCCCCGCTTCCCCCTAAAAACATCCACTCATTTCGCCCCCACACATATGCCCCCATAAACAATCCAGACGTCCTTCGAATTCACTTACTCCATACACAGTTATGCTTTTAGCGGACTCGGGGGGCTTTTATTCCGCGGGAAAACGCCGAGGGTGCCGTGGAAAAGGAAGAAGCTACCCTCTGTTAAGGCTTTCTCTCTACATTTTCCCCGGGAATTCCCCGCTACATCGTCCTTTTCCTTTTTCTGCCGGCCCTTTACATATATCACTGTACAGTCGAAACTTGCACTTTATATATCTAAGGTTTCAAGAGAAACGGGACCGAATTAATGGTTATATGGGGATGTGTGTCGTTGTGTATAATACAGGGTGTTTGAGTAATGTTTTCTTTATACAATGAAATAAACGGGGTGTTTCTAGCTTAATTAGGGTTTGAGATAATTGCGATATTTTATCGAGTTGCATTCAATTACTAATTTTTATACAAATCTATAATAAACTCGAAATAACTAGAAAAGGAAGTGATTTTTGAAAATTTTTGATTCTTCAAAATTTATAGAATGAGCTTTTTTCTACAAAATAAAATAAACGGAATGTTTCTATCTCAATTAGTTTTTGAGATAATTGCGATATTTTATCGCGTTGCACTACATTTATTAGTTTCTCTACAATCCAAAAAAAAATTCGAAATAACTAAAAAAGGAAGCGATTTTCGAAAATTTTTGATTCTTTAAAATTTGTAGAATGAGCTTTTTTCTATATAATCCAATAAACGAAATGTTTCTAACTCAATTAGTTTTTGAAATAATTATGATATTTTATCGAGTGCACTCAATTACTAATTTTTATACAAATCCATAATAAACTCGAAATAACTAGAAAAGGAAGTGATTTTTGAAAATTTTTGATTCTTCTAAACTTGTAGAATAAGATATTTTCTACAAAATAAAATAAACGGGACAATTCTATCTCAATTAGTTTTTGAGATAATGGCGATATTTTATCGCGTTGCACTACAGTTATTAGTTTCTCTACAATCCAAAAAAAAATTCGAAATAACTAGAAAAGGAAGCGATTTTAGAAAATTTTTGATACTTCAAAATTTGTAGAATGAGGTTTTTTCTACATAATCCAATAAACGAAATGTTTCTATCTCAATTATTTTTTGAGATAATTGCGACATTTTATCGAGTTGCATTCAATTACTAATTTTTATCCAATAATAAACAATCCATAATAAACCTCGAAGTAACTAGAAAAGGAAGTGTTTTTTGAAAATTTTCGATTCTTCTAAACTTGTAGAATAAGATTTTTTCAACAAAATAAAATAAACGGGACGTTTTTATCACAATTATTTTTTGAGATACTTGCGATATTTTATCGCGTTGCACTACAGTTATTAGTTTCTCTACAATCCAAAAAAAAATCGAAATAACTAAAAAAGGAAGCGATTTTCGAAAATTTTCGATTCTTCAAAATTTGTAGAACGAGCTTTTTTCTACATAATCCAATAAACGAAATGTTTCTAACTCAATTAGTTTTTGAGATAATTGCGATAATTAATCGAGTTGCATTACAATTACTAGTTTTAATACAATCCATAAAGAACTCGAAATAACTAGAAAAGGAAGCGATTTCAGAAAATTTTCGACTCCTCAAAATTTGTAGAATAAGACTTTTTCTACAACATCCAATTAACGAAATATTTCTATCTCAATTAGTTTTTGAGATATTTGCGATTTAATACTGTAGTGACATATGAAAGTCACTAAAAAACATTTTTAACTTCTTCTTCTTTCACATAAAAGCCTCATCCACCACAGGCTATTCAGCCAATGCCTCGAACTTAGTAAACCCCTAAAAAAATCAGTGTTACCACCCGTTTCCCCTACATAAAATAACGATTCAGATTGTGCATGTATTATATACTTGTTTGCTCAAGCATTTTGTATGTGTAAAAATAGATAAATTTAGTGTATTTTAGTGTATTTTCGGTGTAAAAACGCGATACGGGTACTCGGGCATCATATGGTCCTCTTCAAATCGCTATAATATCTAAAATAAACAAACCGAACAAACGCGACAGGTTAAAAACTACACAATATGGTAAATATTTTACTAACATTATTTACTAAATAAATTTCTGATAATAATAACGATAATAAATCGAGCTATCTCATTTTACCAATAACTTAATCGTGTACCAACAAACTCTTTCTTTTTTCCTTTCTCCACAAATTCTTTGATATTTGATTCTTGAAGTATCGAAACGTTATTTTGAGTTTTTTTTATGAATTGTAAGAAACAGGTAATTGAGTGCATTTCTATAATATATCGTAGTTATCTCAAAAATTAACTGAGATAGAATTATCCCGTTTATTTTTATTTGTAGAAAAAATATTTGTAGCGTTTTTTTTATAAATAATTGCAGGGAAAAATAATTTTATTGCAATACGATAAAATATCTATAATAAGAGAGCCCTCTAATCACATGTCACTACAGTATTAAATCGCAAATATCTCAAAAACTAATTGAGATAGAAATATTTCGTTATTGGATTATATAGAAAAAAGTTCATTCTACAAATTTTGAAGAATCAAAAATTTTCGAAAATCGCTTCTTTTTCTAGTTTTTTCGATTTTTTTTTGAATTTTAGAGAAACTAATAACTGTAGTGCAACGCGATAAAATATCGCAATTATCTCAAAAACTAATTGTGATAGAATCGTCCCGTTTATTTTATTTTGTATAAAAAATCTTATTCTACAAGTTTAGAAGAATCAAAAATTTTCAAAAATCGCTTCCTTTTCTAGTTATTTCGAGTTTATTATTTGAGTATCATTCAGTAATCGATACACCTTTTGAATCGTAATCGAATTGGCTATACATTCTAATCAACTCAACCAGACAGAAATTTCATCAAGTCACCGTGGAAATTCGATTACAACCGGGCATAATGTAAAGATACAAAACACCATCAGAGCCAATTTGGAACCCTTTCGTATACAGGGCGTCTCGCAAATACACACCCTGTGTATTACACAAAAGAGAGCGCGAATTTACGCGCGAGTGCGAGAGAGAAGCCTATACTAGTAACCTAATAAGAGAGCCCTCTTATCACATGTCACTACAGTATTAAATCGCAAATATCTAAAAACTAATTGAGATAGAAATATTTCGTTATTGGATTATATAGAAAAAAGTTCATTCTACAAATTTTGAAGAATCAAAAATTTTCGAAAATCGTTTCCTTTTCTAGTTATTTCGATTTTTTTTTTGGATTGTAGAGAAACTAGTAACTGTAGTGCAACGCGATAAAATATCGCAATTATCTCAAAAACTAATTGAGATAGAAACGTCCCGTTTATTTTATTTTGTAGAAATAACCTTATTCTATAAGTTTAGAATAATCGAAAATTTTCAAAAATCACTTCCTTTTCTAGTTATTTCGAGTTTATTATGGATTTGTATAAAAATTAGTAATTGAGTGCAACTCGATAAAATATCGCAATTATTTCAAAAACTAATTGAGTTAGAAACATTTCGGTTATTGGATTATATAGAAAAAAGTTCATTCTACAAATTTTGAAGAATCAAAAATTTTCGAAAATCGCTTCTTTTTCTAGTTTTTTCGATTTTTTTTTGAATTTTAGAGAAACTAATAACTGTAGTGCAACGCGATAAAATATCGCAATTATCTCAAAAACTAATTGTGATAGAATCGTCCCGTTTATTTTATTTTGTAGAAAAAATCTTATTCTACAAGTTTAGAAGAATCGAAAATTTTCAAAAATCACTTCCTTTTCTAGTTATTTCGAGTTTATTATTTGAGTATCATTCAGTAATCGATACACCTTTCGAATCGTAATCGAGTTGGCTATACATTCTAATCAACTCAACCAAACAGAAATTTCATCGAGTCACCGTGGAAATTCGATTACAACCGGGCATAATGCAAAGATACAAAACACCATCAGAGCCAATTTGGAACCCTTTCGTATACAGGGCGTCTCGCAAATACACACCCTGTGTATTACACAAAAGAGAGCGCGAATTTACGCGCGAGTGCGAGAGAGAAGCCTATACTAGTAACCTAATAAGAGAGCCCTCTTATCACATGTCACTACAGTATTAAATCGCAAATATCTCAAAAACTAATTGAGATAGAAATATTTCGTTATTGGATTATATAGAAAAAAGTTCATTCTACAAATTTTGAAGAATCAAAAATTTTCGAAAATCGTTTCCTTTTCTAGTTATTTCGATTTTTTTTTGGATTGTAGAGAAACTAGTAACTGTAGTGCAACGCGATAAAATATCGCAATTATCTCAAAAACTAATTGAGATAGAAACGTCCCGTTTATTTTATTTTGTAGAAATAATCTTATTCTACAAGTTTAGAAGAATCGAAAATGTTCAAAAATCACTTCCTTTTCTAGTTATTTCGAGTTTATTATGGATTTGTATAAAAATTAGTAATTGAGGGCAACTCTATAAAATATCGCAATTATTTCAAAAACTAATTGAGTTAGAAACATTTCGGTTATTGTATTATGTAGAAAAAAGCTCATTTTACAAATTTTGAAGAATCAAAAATTTTCGAAAATCGCTTCTTTTTCTAGTTTTTTCGATTTTTTTTTGAATTTTAGAGAAACTAATAACTGTAGTGCAACGCGATAAAATATCGCAATTATCTCAAAAACTAATTGTGATAGAATCGTCCCGTTTATTTTATTTTGTATAAAAAATCTTATTCTACAAGTTTAGAAGAATCGAAAATTTTCAAAAATCGCTTCCTTTTCTAGTTATTTCGAGTTATATATCATTCAGTAATCGATACACCTTTTGAATCGTAATCGAGTTGGCTATACATTCTAATCAACTCAACCAGACAGAAATTTCATCAAGTCACCGTGGAAATTCGATTACCAACCGGGCATAATGCAAAGATACAAAACACCATCAGAGCCAATTTGGAACCCTTTCGTATACAGGGCGTCTCGCAAATACACACCCTGTGTATTACACAAAAGAGAGCGCGAATTTACGCGCGAGTGCGAGAGAGAAGCCTATACTAGTAACCTAATAAGAGAGCCCTCTTATCGCGTTTGTTGTCCTCCCTAATTGTCGCATCGAGAGTGCTTTGCGTTCGGATAATCGAATTTTCTACCATCCCCTTGTAGATGTTCGATACTATTAGACCGACCCCCGTATATACGATGTGTACGTATGTATCCGTGCTTAGTGGCATTAGCCACCCCTTTTTCCCCTTTTATCATATAATACACTAACACAAATTCGTCCTTTTTGATCCTTTATAGTTAGTGTAATTAATAGCGAGAGTTTTGATTAGTTTATTAGATAGAGCATCAGAGATTGCTGTGTTATTTTTAATGCTATGTAATGTTGCGTAATTGGTAATGCTATGATATTTTTTAAAATATACAGGGCGTCTTATTTAATAAGCATTTTTTCGGATAACAAGTAGACGTACTAGATATTTTTCTGGGACAATCTGTATACTTATAAAACCGCTTTTTGAATTTATAAAAACAGCTAAACAGCTCATCTACAGTAGATTAAAAATCGCCAATATAATATACAAGACGTCCCGTTTAAAAATAAGATTCTAGCAGTTTTCTGGGACGATCTGTTTACTTGAAAAAACGTTTACAAAACTGGAAATAATTAGAAAAGGAAGCGATTTTAGAAAATTTTTGATTCTTGAAAATTTGTAGATTAAGATTTTGTATACACAATAAAATAAACGGGGTGTTTCAATCTCAATTAGTTTTTGAGATAATTGCGATATTTTATCGAGTTGCACTACAATTACTTGTTTCCTAGAATTCACAAAGAAAAATCGAAATAACTAGAAAAGGAAGAGAATTACGAAAAATTCCGAATCTTCAAAAGTTGTAGAGAAAGATTTTATTTACAAAATAAAATAAACGGAATATTTCTATCTTGGTTAGTGTTTGAGATAATTGCGATATTTTGTCATATCGTACAATTGCTTGTTTTCTGCAATTAACAAAAAACTCAAAATAACTACAAAAGCAGCCATTTTCGAAAATTTTCGATTCTCTAAAATTAATACAGTAAGATTTTATCTACAAAATAAAATAAACGGAATATTTCTATCTCAATCAGTTTTTGAGATAATTGCGATATTTTATTGTCACACAATCATTTGTTTCCTATAATTCACAAAAAACTCAAAATTACTACAAAAGGAAGCGATTTTCGAAAAATTTCGATTCTTTAAAATTTGTAGAATGAGATTTTTTCTACAAACTCAAATAAACGAAATGTTTCTAACTCAATTAGTTTTTGAGATAATAGCGATATTTTATCGCGTTGCACTACATTTATTAGTTTCTCTACAATCCAAAAAAAATTCGAAAAAACTAGATAAAGAAGCGATTTTCGAAAATTTTTGATTCTTCAAAAGTTGTAGAGAAATATTTTATCTACAAAATAAGATAAACGGAATATTTCTATCTCAATCAATTTTTGAGATAATTGCGATATTTTATCGAGTTGCACTAAAATAACTTGTTTCCACATATACTTCCATGAGACAACCTGTATACTTATAAAAACCGCTTTTTGAACTCATAAAAAGATACTTATACTATAGATAAAAACAGCTCATCCATAGTAGATTAAAAATCGCCAATATAATACACAGGACGTCCCATTTAAAAATAAGATTCCACCACTTTTCTGGGACGATTTGTCTACTTAAAAAAAACGCTTAAAACAATATAGACATCCACCCTGTATATAATATATCTACGCGTTAGGCTCCGATAAAATTTGACTCGTCTGCCGGTAATTATATACGAGGGGCGGGCGGTAATTACCGGACGCCGCGACGCCGGTCACGCCAAGGAGCTATCAGGACGTGGAAAAAATCGAAAAAAAAGATAAATAATAATAAAAAAAAAACGGTCTAGCGATCGCACGCTAAAAGTTAAACGTCCGTCGCACGCGCTTTTCCGCCGATAATGATGATTATGTCCCCCGTCCGATTTTCCCGATATAACATTCCAATTTCCTCCCCTTGTATAATAAATATAATTGATTGATTGCAGGCCGAACTGGACTATATAACAACTGGACGAAAACAAATAGATATTGACTTGCGTTTTGAATAATAGGGGGTTTTCGAAAATTTTTGGTTTTTGGGAAATTTGTGGAGGAAGGTTTTTGCTACGAAATAAAACAAACGGGGTGTTTATATCTCGGTTAGTTTTTGAGATAACTGCGATAATTTATGGAGTTGTAATGTAATTACTTGTTTTTTACAATTCATAAAAAACTCGAAATAATTAGAAAAGGAGGCGATTTGAGAAAATTTTCGGTTTTTCGAAATTTGTAGAAAAGGATTTTTTCTATAAAATCCAATAAACGGGTTGTCTGTATCTCTTTTAGTTTTTGAGATAATTGCGATTATTTATCGAGTTGAACTACAATTACTTGTTTCTTACAATTCATAAAAAACTCGAAATAATTAGAAAAGGAGGCGATTTGAGAAAATTTTCGGTTTTTCGAAATTTGTAGAAAAGGATTTTTTCTATAAAATCCAATAAACGGGTTGTCTCTATCTCTGTTAGTTTTTGAGATAACTGCGATAATTTATGGAGTTGTACTATAATTACTTGTTTTTAACAATTCATAAAAAACTCGAAATAATTAGAAAAGGAGGCGATTTGAGAAAATTTTCGATTTTTCGAAATTTGTAGAAAAGGATTTTTTCTATAAAATCCAATAAACGGGTTGTTTCTATCTCTGTTAGTTTTTGAGATAACTGCGATTATTTATCGAGTTGTACTACAATTACTTGTTTCTTACAATTCATAAAAAAAACTCGAAATAATTAGAAAAGGAAGGGATTTTAGAAAATTTTTGATTCTTCGAAATTTGTAGAATAAGATTTTTTCTACAAAATAGAATAAACGAAATGTTTCTATCTAAATTAGTTAATGAATTATTTGCGATATTCTATGTAGGTGGGCTATAAATCCTTTTGTTAAATACAAACTATACAAAACTCGAAATAACTAGAAAAGGAAGTGATTTTGGAAAATTTTCGATTCTTCTAAACTTGTAGAATAGGATTTTTTCTACAAAATCCATTAAACGGGTTGTTTCTATCTCTGATAGTTTTTGAGATAACTGCGATTTTTTATAGAGTTGAACTAACATTACTTGTTTCTTACAATTCATAAAAAACTCGAAATACCTAGAAAAGGAAGCTAATTTTGGAAATTTTAGATTCTTCAAAATTTGTAAAATAGGATTTTTTCTACAAAAACCAATATCAACCTTATCTTAACCTTCTTTAAACTTCTCTGAACCAACTCTCAACCTCACCATAACCTTTTTAAATCTTTTCTGATCTTCTCTCAACCTTCTCTGAACCTTCTCTCAACCTTTTCTCAACCTTTTCTCAACCTTTTCTCAACCTTTTCTCAACCTTCTCTCTCAACCTTATCTTAACCTTTTTTTACATTCTCGGAACCTTCTCTAAATCTTCTTCGGTTCTCTGAACCAACTCTCAACCTCACCATAACCTTTTTAAAACTTTTCTGAACTTCTCTCTACCTTCTCTGAACTTTCTCTCCTTCTCTGAATCTTTTCTCAACCTTTTCTTAACCTTTTCTCAACCTTTTCTCAACCTTTTCTCAACCTTTTCTCAACCTTTTCTCAACCTTTTCTCAACCTTTTCTCAACCTTTTCTCAACCTTTTCTCAACCTTTTTTACATTCTCTGAACCTTTTCTCAATCTTCTCCAGCTCAACCTTCTCCCAAATCTCTTTTATCCTTCTCTCAACCTTCTCTCAACTTTCTCAATCAACAAAATCCACCTAAATCGCCATATTCTAATAAATCTACACCTTGTATAATATTATACTCGCGTAAATATACAAGTTTTTTTTCCTATCACCTCGTATATTATAATTAACTAGCGCATCGATTAAGACCGTTTCGTTTCATTAATTCCAAATGCCCGGCGAAAATAGATAAAAATTATTAACGTTTATATTTATTTTTTTTTATTGTCGACGCATATGTCGACGCGTCGCGACGCCAACGAGCTCGAAATAATCACCATCAACATTAATCGGTACAGCGGCGTACCTCCAGGGATAATTTACATAAATTATATTTCTACCCTCGTATATATACAATTCCCTCGTATATGCAATTTTGTCAATAATCGAGTGTGCAGGTGGCTAAATATGTAGGTAAAAGGCCGTTTTGTAAAATTGGATCGAAACGAAGAAATTTGCAGATTCCTTAACATATTCTTCTACCCCCGTACAATTTTGTCAAATCCCAATTTTTTGGGATCGAAAAGAAGAAAATATGTAGCCTAATATTTTAGGGGATTTACACGAATTTCGTCCAGAATCGAATAATTTTCTGATGTCTAAATTGGTCAAAGGCCATTTATAATTGAATCTATAAAAAGAAGAAAATTCTAGCCTAATATTTTAGGGGATTCACACACAAATCTCGCCCAAAATCGAATAATTTTCTGATGTCTAAATTGATCAAAGGCCATTTTTAATTGAATCAATAAAAAGAAGAAAATTCTAGCCTAATATTTTAGGGGATTCACACACAAATCTCGTCCAAAATTGAATAATTTTCTGATGTCTAAATTGATCAAAGGCCATTTATAATTGAATCTATAAAAAGAAGATAATTCTAGCCTAATATTTTAGGGGATTCACACACAAATCTCGTCCAAAATCGAATTATTTTTTGATGTCTGAATTGGTCAAAGACCATTTATAATTGAATTTAAAAGAAGAAAATTGTAGCCTAATATTTTAGGGGATTTACACACACAAATCTTGTCCAAAATCGAATAATTTTCTGATGTCTAAATTGGTCAAAGGCCATTTATAATTGAATCTATAAAAAGAAGAAAATTCTAGCCTAATATTTTAGGGGATTTCCACACACAAATCTCGTCCAAAATCGAATAATTTTCTGATGTCTAAATTGGTCAAAGGCCATTTATAATTGAATTTAAAAGAAGAAAATTCTAGCCTAATATTTTAGGGTATTCACACACAAATCTCGTCCAAAATCGAATAATTTTCTGATGTCTAAATTGATCAAAGGCCATTTATAATCGAATCTAAAAAAAGACAATTCCAACCTACCACTGATCTATTTCGGTGATTCCCATAAATCTGCTTGCTGTCTAAATTAGTAAAAGACCACCCACAATTTTTTTTTTTATAATTTTTATCAATATACCAAATATTCTACGCCTATGGAGACCCCCGGTAAAAAGTCCTTAAAGCCCCTTAATCCCGAATTATACACAGGACGATGGGATGTACAAAGAGTGCGCTGACGCGTAAGGAATCCGCCACATGTTTCTCTAACGTTTAGAGGGCGCTAAATTTTTTCAATGAATTCGATTCGCGAAACCTCTTCCGGCCGATTTCGCCTTTTATCGCGACTAATCTGACCAATAAAATTAATTAATCGACCTATCGACAGGAAGAGTTGCTGGAAACGTTAGAAGAAAGAGGCCAGTTTTGGGGAAATACACATTTTATTGGTATCGTAGAAATCTAGGATGTGTGTTTTGATTTCTTGTTGTTAAATACAAAAAAAAACTTGAGCTTCGAGTTTTGACAGTCGTGAAATGTCAGCTAGAAATGTCAAAATTCTTTTTACTTTGACATTTGTGTGGAAATATTTGAAATTTTTAGAACTGTCAGTTTAGGGATTGTGGGTGAATGAGTACAAAAAATGTATAATTCTCAATCAGTTGGCTGTGATCAAAGATTGACACACCGTTAGGTTAAGTATGAACTGTCAAAAAAACTTCATATAAACTGTCATATAATCGCCATTTTGAGCATTTTGACATTCTGGGATTGTTGGATACAAAGAAATGTATATTAATTAAAGCGTTCAGTTGGCTGTGGTCAAATTCTGACATTCGTGAAGTCAGGTATAAACATAAACTGAACGTGCTTAACTCATTCGCAACATTTTGAACATTCTCAACACATTCTGAACTCATTCTCATCTCTTTTTCAACTCATTCTCAATTCATTCTCAATTCATTTTCACATCATTTCTCAACTCAATATCGACCCATTCTCAACCCATTCTCAACCCATTCTCAACCCATTCTCAACCCATTCTCAACCCATTCTCAACCCATTCTCAACCCATTCTCAACCCATTCTCAACCCATTCTCAACCCATTCTCAACCCATTCTCAACCCATTCTCAACCCACAACCCATTCTCAACCCATTCTCAACCCATTCTCAACCCATTCTCAACCCATTCTCAACCCATTCCCAACCTATTTTTAACCCATTCTCAACCCATTTTCAACTTAATATCGACTCATTCTCAACTTAATATCGACTCAATATCGACTCATTCCCAACTCATTCTTAATACACTCTCAATATATTTTAGCACAAACACAAATATAACATACATTAATCAAAGCGTTCAGTTGGCTATGAACAAATTTTCACACTACTGAAGTTAGGTAGGTATGTATATATAATCTGTCAAAAAAATTCTCATAGTAGTCTATATGATTTATTACTTGCATTATAGGAACTAAAATGTCGGTATATACAGAACAGATAGAGCGTATAGATGATGACGAATGGGCCTTTCTAATTTTAAAAAAGAAGATTCGATTCGTTTCGGTTTTTCACGTCACCGTTCCCTTTCATTATTGATAAATGATCTTATATACGGAAGTATATTTGGAGAAACCGCACCGGAAAATTTTTTTATCATTTATTACGGTTCCCTAAAATATTACTATGAGGTCTACAATTAAGGAAGATGTAACTACGACAGATGACAGATAAGACATATGACAGATATGACAGATGACAAATGACATATGACATTTTTGCACCACTTTTTGCACCATTTTTTGCACCATTTTTGCATTTTTACCATTTATGTAATAAAATTGGTCGTCGTAATGTTGTAATTTATACCCGTTAGAGTAGTTGCTGAGAATTTTTCAAAATGTTGAGAATGTGAAAAAAAAGTCGAGAAAGTTGAAAAAACATGAACAACAACTTTCGTCAGTCGAATAAGTCGATTGAAATATTTATAAAACTTATATTGAAAAAAATGTGCATCATAAATATCTTAAACTTTTTCTCATACTCATATATGTAGATACAACAGAGCAACTAGTTGAAAGAAGGTTGAGAGAAGGTTGAAAGAAGGTTAAGATAGGTTGGGATGATTGATAGAAGATTGAGAAAAGATGAGATTTGAGGTTTGAGAAGGTATGAAAAGTGTTTAGAAGGTTTGGGAAGGTTTGAGAAGGTTTGAGAAGGTTTGGGAAGGTTTGGGAAGGTTTGGAAAGGTTTGGGAAGGTTTGGGAAGGTTTGGGAAGGTTTGGGAAGGTTTGGAAAGGTTTGGGAAGGTTTGGGAAGGGTTGGGAAGGTTTGGGAAGGTTTGGGAAGGTTTGGGAAAGTTTGAGAATGTTTGAGAATGTTTGAGAAGGTTTGAGAAGGTTTCATGGTCAAAATATTGACTATACTATATTGACAACGTGAGAGTGTTGAGAATATTCAAAATGTTAAGAATTATGTTGGGAATGTCGAGAGAGTGTCGAGAATGTTGTGAATGCCGAGAATGCTGCGGGATTGTTGAGAATGTGAAAAAAAAGTCGTACCTACCTAAAAGTCGAGAAAGTTGAAAAAACTTAAACAACAGACAACTTTCGTCAGTTGAATGAGTTGATGATGGGAATGTTTATTAAACTTATATGGAAAAAAATTCACATCATAAATATCTTAAACTTTTCCTCATACTCATATAGATACAACAGAGCAAATAGTTAAGAGAAGGTTGAGAGGAGATTAAGACAACGTTGAGAGAAGGTTAAGGTAGGTTGAGCTGGTTGAGAGAAGATTGAGAGAAGGTTGAGAAAAGGTGGAGAGAAGAGAAAAGGTTGAGAGAATGTTAAGATATGTTGAGCTGGTTGAGAGAAGGTTGAAAGAAGGTTGAGAGAAGCGTTGAGGGAAGATCGGGAGAAGGTTGAGAAGGCTGAGAATATGCAAAATGTTAAAAGCGTTAAGAATGTTAAGAATACGAATCAATTTAAACGAGTTGAGACGTTTAGGAGAAATTTTATTAAACTTGTGGGAAAAAAAATGTACATCATAAAAATCCCAAACTTTTTCTCATACCCACACATACAATAGACCAACTAACATCACCGTACAAAATCGAGTAGGTACACCTAATAGCCGAAAGCCATACAATACGCCTCAAATGAACAAATTAATAAATTCGCACCCCACTAAATAACAATATATACCACCCACCACCCCCATCGAAATCATCCGACATATCCCAATCAACGAACATATTCAAAGTCATCCTCTCGCCGTTGCGCGCAAATCGACATACAACACAGCTCTATCTCCGTCGCTCTCGCGCGACTCCCCGTCCAAAAGACGCGAAAAGCCGGCGGAGCGCGACGCCGGCGCCCGGCCGGCCACGCGGCCGTCGCGACGCCCGCTCGCCCGGCCGAAGAGGAGGCGAGCCGGAGCGCGTGCGGGCGCGTGTCGGCGCGCACGTGGCGACGCCCTCTGGCCGCAAATTGTACCCGGTGGGGTTTAGACTGTGATCGATGCGCGATGGATTCGCCGAGGTTTGAGCACGTTCTGAGCGGTTTGTTTTTTTCGGTTCGTTATCCGGTCGCGTGCGGTGTGTTTATGGAATATCACGTGCAATTAGGTTCGTTTTTTTTATTGTTCCGTTCGTTTTTATTTATTGGGTTTTTTTTTTCGATTTTTCGAAAATATGTAGATGTACCTGGTGAAATGATCTTTCGCTCCTTTACTACTAAACTAACCTAAAACCTAAAACTAAAACCTTCTCAAACCTTCTCAAACCTTCTCAAACCTTCTCAAACCTTCTCATACCTTCTCATACCTTCTCATACCTTCTCATACCTTCCCAGACCTTCCCAGACCTTCCCAGACCTTCCCAGACCTTCCCCGACCTTCCCAGACCTTCCCAGACCTTCCCAGACCTTCCCAGACCTTCCCAGACCTTCCCAAATCTCCTGTTCTGAAATTGTACCCGGTGGGGTTTAGACTGTGAGCGATGCGCGATGGATTCGCCGAGGTTTGGGTACGTTCTGAGCGGTTTGTTTTTTTCGGTTCGTTATCCGGTCGCGTGCGGTGTGTTTGGAATATCACGTGCAATTAGGTTCGTTTTTTTATCGTTCGTTCGTTTTTATTTATTGGTTTTTTTTTCGCTATTTCGAAAATATGTAGAGGTACCTGGTGAAAGGAACTTTCGCTCCTTTACTACTAATCTAAAAGAGCGAAGGAATGATCTGAATGAGAAATGAATGTGAACGATAGGTCTGACGACCATCATACATCTCCTTCCAACCTTAACAACTCTTCTCAAATATTCTCAAACCTTCTCAAACCTTCTCAAACCTTCTCAAACCTTCTCAAACCTTCTCAAACCTTCTCAAACCTTCTCAAACCTTCTCAAACCTTCTCAAACCTTCTCAAACCTTTTTGAACCATCTCTGACCTTCCCAAACCTTCTGTTCTGGAATTGTACCCGGTGGGGTTTAGAATGTGATCGATGCGCGAGTGATTCGCTGAGGTTTGAGTACGTTCTGAGCGGTTTGTTTTTTTCGGTTCGTTATCCGGTCGCGTGCGACGTGTTTATGGAATATCACGTGCAATTAGGTTCGTTTTTTTTATTTCGTTCGTTCGTTTTTATTTATTGGGTTTTTTTTTCGGTGCGATTTTTCGCTATTTCGGTATTTATCACTAGAGGTAATCGTCATACATCTCCTTCTCATACCTTCTCATACCTTCTCATACCTTCTTATACCTTCTCATACCTTCTCATACCTTCTCATACCTTCTCATACCTTCTCAAACCTTCCTAAACTTTCCCAAACCTTCCTAAACCTTCTCATACCTTTTCATACCTTTTCATGCCTTCCCAAACCTTCCCAAACCTTCCCAAACCTTCCCAAACCTTTCCAACCATCTCAAACCTTCCCAAACTTTCCCAAACCTTCTCGAACCGTCTCAACACTTCCCACATTCTCAACATAATACTCAACATTTTAAACATGCTCAATATTTTGAACATACCAAACATTCACAATATTCCTAACATTCTCGGCAATCTCAACATAATATTCAACATTTTGAATATGGTCAGTATTTTAAATATACTTAAAATTTTAAACCTTCTTAACCTTCTCAAACTTTATCAGATCTTTTCAAATCTTCTCAACCTTTCCCAACCATTCTTGAACCTTCTCAAACCTTGTCAATCCTTCTCAAAACTTATCAAACCTCCACAAAGCTTCCCAAACCTTCACAAAGCTTCCCAAACCTTCTCAAACCTTCCCAAACCTTCCCAAACCTTCTCAAACCTTCCCAAACCTTCTCAAACTTTCCCAAACCTTCTCAAACCTTCCCAAACCTTCTCAATCCCAAACCTTCACAAACATTCTCAGACACCCTCAACCCTTCTCAACCCTTTTCAACACCCATAAAGTAACTAGAAAAAAACTCGAAAGAAATCTCTGGAAACTTTCGCTTCTTAGAATCGAATTTTCGCCGAAACGAATGGGAAAAAAAAGGAAAAACCGCCTAATAACACGAAAAGAAATCAAAGCGGGCGAGGTTTTCCCAAAGGGAATCCCCCAATCGGGGAGATAGAAAGCGGAGCAAAACAGTTCGAGGTCGCGGTTAATGGAATAATTGAATCTTTGTTTGGTTTTGTTAGAAACTCGATTAGCCCACTCTCTAAGATAAGAGGACGGAATCGAACGGGAAAAGAAACATTCCTTTCGACCCTCGTATACTATATACAAGAACCCAAACCTACTGTGATGAGAAACGATTAAAAACTGTTTTTTTGGAATTTATATACAGGGTGAGACAAACAACAACTATACAAGTACCTTACCTACTCTGATGAGAAAGGATGAAAAACTGTTTTTTTGGAATTTATATACAGGGTGAGACAAACAGTTACTATACAAGTACTTAACCTACTGTAATGAAAAACGATGAAAAACAGTTTTTTTTAGATTTTATCTACAGGGCGAGCCAAACAAGTACCTTACCTACTCTAATGAAAAACGATGAAAAACTTTTTTTTTATTTATATGCAGGGTGAGCCAAACAAGTAAATATCCAGCGTTCTTAATGGTTACGAAATTAGAAGTTTAAAATATACAGCGTGAACCAAACAATTAAAAATCCTGCAATCTTAATATTTTATTGGCTCGTCCGGTATTTGTAATTCATCTGAGAAGGTAAAACTTGTGAAAATATACTATACTAACGATTTTGAAGCGTTCTAAATGGTTCTAGACTGTTCTGAATGATTCTAGACAAATCTAATTGATTCATAAAACGTTCTAAACGGTTCTAGACAGTTCTAAATGATTTTGAAACCTTCTAAATAGTTCTGGACAGTTTCAAATAATGATTCTAAAGCTATCTAAACGGTTCTAGACAATTCAAAATGATTCAGAAACGTTCTTAATGGTTCTAGACAGTTCTAAATGATTTTGAAACCTTCTAAATAGTTCTGGACAGTTCCAAATAATGATTCTAAAGCTATCTAAACGGTTCTAGATAATTCAAAATGATTCAGAAACGTTCTTAATGGTTCTAGACAGTTCTAAATGATTTTGAAACCTTCTAAATAGTTCTGGACAGTTCCAAATAATGATTCTAAAGCTATCTAAACGGTTCTAGACAATTCAAAATGATTCAGAAACGTTCTTAATGGTTCTAGACAGTTCTAAATGATTTTGAAACCTTCTAAATAGTTCTGGACAGTTCCAAATAATGATTCTAAAGCTATCTAAACGGTTCTAGACAATTCAAAATGATTCAGAAACGTTCTTAATGGTTCTAGACAGTTCTAAATGATTTTGAAACCTTCTAAATAGTTCTGGACAGTTCCAAATAATGATTCTAAAGCTATCTAAACGGTTCTAGATAATTCAAAATGATTCAGAAACGTTCTTAATGGTTCTAGACAGTTCTAAATGATTTTGAAACCTTCTAAATAGTTCTGGACAGTTCCAAATAATGATTCTAAAGCTATCTAAACGGTTCTAGACAATTCAAAATGATTCAGAAACGTTCTTAATGGTTCTAGACAGTTCTAAATGATTTTGAAACCTTCTAAATAGTTCTGGACAGTTCCAAATAATGATTCTAAAGCTATCTAAACGGTTCTAGACAATTCAAAATGATTCAGAAACGTTCCTAATGGTTCTAGACAGTTCTAAACGATTCAAACCGAGAGAACTTTTCGTCCTACCCACGTATGTACATACTGTTGTAGCAAATCAAATAGTATATTGTATTATTCATAACAATTTATTGTCTCACCCTGTTTATATATCTATACACCAAAAATCTACCCCTAATACAGGGTCTTAATTACAAAACAAATATGCGCAGGTGTGATGATGATTAGTAAATAATGAATGATGCATATAAAAAGATTAATAACGATGATGGGTGTTGTATGCAGTTATATAGGTATAGGTTTATTTTTTTTTCGGTATATCTTTTGTGCATTGTGTTTCGTATATACAGGGTGTTCCATAATGACATATGCTAATATTATTTTTTGAATTTTAGTACAGAGTACAAATGAATGCATTTAATTTTTTTAATGCGAAACGATGAGTCGTACGAAAAAAAATCAAGAGATCAAATTTGTTCTAAATTGAATGAGGATTCCGAAAATAATTTTTATTTCAATTTTAGACAGTGGCGTACCGTTTTTTTCTTTCAAAATATTCAAAGAAAAACCCGTACGGACGCCACTGCCGAAAATAATAAAATTATTTGTACACCAGAAAAAGCATCTTGATTCATAGAAGAAGTGTACCAAATTTCACAAAGATATCTACAATAGTATCGCAGTTATTACAAAAATTTGATTTTTTTCTTAAAACTTTAACACCCTGTATCTCAAAAGTTAAGACGTTTAAGACATAGGTTCATATGAACTTTTTTTCTTAAAATGGGTCCAAGAAACACCCCCTTAAATATTAGCATCCTATTAAGAAACACCCTGTATACAGGGTGTCCCTTGAAAGTGTGTGGGAAATCTCTCAGATCCATATAGAACATGAAAAAATAAGATGACAAGTTCCTGTAAAGTTTCTATAAAGAAAAGTTTTTTAACACAAATTCAAATACCTTTAAGGGAATCCCCGTAAAAAAATTATTTCTAAGGGTCCGCATCGGTCAAATTTTTCAAAAAAAAATTAATAACTCAAAAAATATGCATTTTTGAAAAAACTGTTTCAGACAAAAGTACCCTAAAATTTCACGTAGATTTCGAAAATACATCAATATACAGGGCGTTCCATGTAAAATAACAAACTTGACGCCTACTTCCGGTATATCCGGAAGTCGTAAGACTGTCAAAATATTTCTAATAACTTCATCTTATTACATAACATATGTATACCAAATTTTATTTAAATCGGATAAGTAGTTTCCGAAATATACATATAAATAGTTTCTATATAAATATAGACAGAATTTTAGCGGGTTTTTTGGCGTATAAGTGACGTATTCAGAAGTGGGATGAGGGAAAAATATATAAATCAGAAGTGGGATCGAATTTTTTTTTGGAATCACGCCTTGTATGTAAGGCGTATTTGTAAATAGAATTTTAGCGGGTTTTTTTGGCGTATAAGTGACGTATTCAGAAGTGGGATGAGGGAAAAATATATAAATCAGAAGTGGGATCGGAAGTTTTTTTTTTTTAATAACGCCTTTTGTAGGTATATTGTAATAATAAAATATACATATAAATAGTTTCAACTAGTCGTGGGACACCCTGTATAGCAGGGCGCAGCAGGAACTGCGAAAGCAGAGGTAGGGAGAATAAGGGAGAACAGGAAATCGGGGATGTGATGTATATTTCGTACGTGTAATAATAATAATATCGTGACAACCGAGCCCATCAGGTAAAATCGATATATTTCATCACGGTAAAAGGAAAAAGGGTGAAATCGCTCTCTAACCGTAACGAAATATTACATCACATTAGTACTAGAGATATACACCTACCCCTTTTTTTCGTTATTTCCTAAAAAGCGTCTCGAAATTTTCGTTAGAACGAATTTTGCACCCCTCGTAAAAATCCCACTTCTGATCGTATATCTAAAATATGAAAATTTTGCATATAGGATGCGTTTAATTAAAACCAGTTTATAGAGATAATAGTGATTTTTTTTATTATTTTCTAAAAGCATCTCGAAATTTTCGTTAGATCAAAAATTGTACCCCTCGTAAAAATCCCACTTCTGATCGTATTTCTATAATGTCAATTTTGCATATAGGATGTGTTTAATTAAAACCAGTTTACAGATAATAATGATTTCTTTATTATTTCCTAAAAGCGTCTCGAAATTTTCATTAGAACAAATTTTGCACCCCTCGTAAAAAATCCCACTTCTGATCGTATATCTAAAATATGAGAATTTTGGATATAGGATGCGTTTAATTAAAACCAGTTTATAGAGATAATAGTGATTTTTTTTATTATTTTCTAAAAGCATCTCGAAATTTTCGTTAGATCAAAAATTGTACCCCTCGTAAAAATCCCACTTCTGATCGTATTTCTATAATGTCAATTTTGCATATAGGATGTGTTTAATTAAAACCAGTTTACAGAGATAATATTTTTTTTTTTTATTTTCAAAAAAGCATCTCGAAATTTTCGTTAGATCAAAAATTGCACCCCTCGTAAAAATCCCACTTCTGATCGTATTTCTATAATAAGTCAATTTTGCATATAGGATGCGTTTAATTAAAACCAATTTACAGAAATAATAATGATTTTTTTATTATTTTCTAAAAGCATCTCGAAATTTTCGTTAGATCAAAAATTGTACCCCTCGTAAAAATCCCACTTCTGATCGTATTTCTATAATATGTCAATTTTGGACATAGGATGTGTTTAATTAAAACCAGTTTATAGAGTTAATAAAGATTTCTTTATTATTTCATAAAATCGACTCGAAATTTTTGTTAGAACGAATTTTGCACCCCTCGTAAAAAATCCCACTTCTGATCGTATTTATAAAATATGACAATTTTACGTATAGAGCGCGTTTGATAAAAGCACGTCGTGACGTCACAACGATTCTATTTTTTTTTGAGCAATTTAAAACCAGTTTACAGAGATAATAAAAAAGACTTCATTATTATTCCATAAAATCGACTCGAAATTTTGTTAGAACAAATTTTGCACCCCTCGTAAAAATCGCTCTCTCAATCCCACTTCTGATCGTATTTTGACATTACAATTTTGCATATAGCTTGTTCGATAAAAGCACATCGTGACGTCACAACGATTTTATTTCTTGTTCACTCAAAAAAACCACTTTATTTCGAGGACGTACTGTATAAAATACTACATAAAACAATAATCTCATTATTCTATATTAAATATTCTATAATATAGCATTTACTAGCATAGGAATTTCTTGCATATAGTCCATTCAATAAACCTAAGTCGTGACGTCACCACGAGATTATTTATTCACATCCTTATTTGGAGGACACACTGTATATAATCTCGCCATCTCGCTTCTACAATAAAGCGCTTAACAAATCCCGTTCGATTTTTTGCATATAGTCCATTCAATAAACCCGAGTCGTGACGTCACCGCGAGATTATAAAATGATATTTTCGTCGAAAAAAGCGAATTTGTCGAGGGCCGCCCTGTATATAGACGCGAGGCAGACGAAGAGAGAGTTTTCGAATCAACGGGAATCGATGTTTACATTATGAATTAATCATGACTTGTTTATTTTAGAGCGCCTTCCCCGCTCTACGCGGGCTCTATCCGTTTAATGGGAGCGTATTCGAGTTGGCTCTGCGATTATAACGGTTCCGCGATCGCTCGAGAGCCGAGTAAATTTCCCGACGATCTGTATATATATATATATATATATATATATATATATATATATATATATATACAGGGTGGAAACGTCAAATGGAATAAATTCATTATTTTGGTTATACTGTACATGTTTAAAGAAAATCCCGGAACACGTCAAATTTTGATTGTAAATTGACATTTGTCAATGTCAAAATGTGAGACTTATATCTTCAACCCCCTTCGAATGACAGTTACAACCCTTATTTTTTTTAAATGGGAAGTATAGGCTTGTGATATATCGTTTGAAAGGTCTCTTTATTCTCTATTCAAAAATGTTATTGTTTTCCAGTTTATTTCGAAAATTAACATTAAAAAAATAAAATGTTATTGTCCCGTTTTAGGCTTAATAATAAGACTAGTTTGTTTAAAAGGTTTTAAAAAATTGGTTTGTAACTACAACTGAAAAATAGTTATAGTTGTTAATGTTATAATTTTTGTACAAAATTTCGTTAATTGCAATTCAAAAAAATGGTTAGATTAACAGAAATGCATAAAATAACAGTTTTAGTGAGGATATTAATATTTTTTTACATTATGAACAATTAGATATTACATATTGAGTGTATTATATCGAATTTAAACCATCAGTTGATTTTATTTTTTGTTAATTTTTGAAAAAAAAATTGAAAACAATAACATTTTTGAATAGAGAATAAAAAGACCTTTCAAACGATATATCACAAGCCTATACTTCCCATTTAAAAAAAATAGGGGTTGTAACTGTCATTCGAAGGGGGTTGAAGATATAAGTCTCACATTTTGACATTGACAAATGTCAAAATATAATTAAAATTTGAAATATTTCTGAATTTTCTATAAATATGTTCACTAACCGAAATAATGAATTTATTCCATTTGGCGCATCCACCCTGTATAACTGTATATGTAGATGGGTATTTGCTCAACGGAGTCTGTTTGTTTTGGGCTCTAATTGGCTATCGAAATCGAAAAAGATAGCGTCTTTTATTGGAGAATGTTACCGGGTTTTTTTTTTTCGGCGCGTAAGTGACGTATTCAGAAGTGGGATGAGGGAAAAAATATATAAATCAGAAGTGGGATCGATTTTTTTTTTTGAATCACGCCTTGTATGTAAGGCGTATATGTAGATAGAATTTTAGCGGGTTTTTTTGGCGTATAAGTGACGTATTCAGAAGTGGGATGAGGGAAAAAAATATATAAATCAGAAGTGGGATCGAATTTTTTTTGGAATCACGCCTTGTATGTAAGGCGTATTTGTAGATAGAATTTTAGCGGGTTTTTTTGGCGTATAAGTGACGTATTCAGAAGTGGGATGAGGGAAAAAATATATAAATCAGAAGTGGGATCGGAAGTTTTTTTTTTAATAACGCCTTTTGTAGGTATATTGTAATAGAATTTGTAACGGTTTTGAGCGAGGAGTATATGTAATAATTAAAATAAGAGATATAGAAAATTATTCGTTCGCCCTGTATAAAATGATTTTTGAGAAAAATTTGTAATATACAGGGTGAGCCAAACAGATAAAAAATCTACAAATACAATAGTAAAATCTTTAGTCCCAGACGATTCTAAATGATTCTGGAGCTCTCTAAATGGTTCTAGACAGTTCTAAATAATTCTGGAATGTTCTAAATGGTTCTGAAGCGATTTAAATGACTTTAGACAGTTCTAAATGGATTCTGGATTTAGATTCTGGAACGTTCTAAATGACTATGGAGCGTTCTAAATAATGGTTCTGAAGCGTTCTAAATGATCCTGGAACTTTCTAAATGGTTCTGGAGTGTTCTAAATGGTTCTGAAGCCTTTTAAATGGTTCTTGAAGCGTTCTGAATGGTTTTAGACAGTTCTAAATGATTCTCTAGCATTCCAGATTCCTCTAATCAGTTCTAAACATAAACATATGTTTATATTTCAATATGATTCTAAATGATTTAAGCAGAGTACTTTTCACCATACCCTCGTAAATAAAATCATTCGTAAATTTAAACCTTGTAATATATATATCTACAGCGTGAGTCAAACAAATAAAAAAATCCTTCATATTCACAATATGATTACCGATAATATCATTAACATTTAATCCGCTCACCCTGTATATGAAATTCTTGAGAAATCAAAAATGGCTAAATTCATATAGAAATCATATTAGTAACATATCATATTGCCCCATCCCAAAATAGCGTCATTTATCGGCGAATTCTGTTGTTATATTCCTATAATAGTACCTCGTTCAGAAGTGGGATTATAGAAAAACCAATATCAGAAGTGGGATCGAAACATTTTATTTCGCAAAACCGCCGCCCTGTGTGCATAGAAACCGGTCCTATCGTTATCTCTGCATCTCTATGACTTAATCGATTCGAGTTTATGTAGATACCTAGAGAAAAGAGTCACTAAACACGGCACAAAAGCGTCTTCTAATTTGCGAATAAAAGAGATCGGGCCCGCTAGATTAGTCGAAAATATCGCTGTCGAGATGACAATCGCCGGTGGAATTAGTCGAAGAAGAAGAAGAAGAAAAAAAAACCGGTAAAATTCGAGAAGTAAAAAGGAGAAAGCGCGCCAGAGAATACAGGGTGTCCCAACGAAAAGTGGGTGAGCTAAAAATTTTTTAACGACTAATCGAAGATTTTATTTTGCATTGTTACATTGACGCTAGAAACTTTGTATCGCCTCTACAGGGTGTTTCATAAAAATTCTTTATTTTAAAAAGTGTTTTGAGGAAATGAACAATACAAGTCAACAAGTTTTATTTTTTTACTCGAAAATGGCGGCTCGTACGAAAAAAACACAAGAGAGTTTTTTTGTCGCAAATTGAACGAGGAATTTATTCGTAATTGAATTTTCAATAAAAACGCCTCAGTGGCGTACCGATATAATTTTTTTCTTCAAAAACACTTTATTATTACCCGTACGCGCGTCAATGATGAACATAAAATTTTTAATTTTACGTCAAAAAATGCGCAATAGTTACCTCTCAAAGCCCACCAAATTTCATTTGAATATCTCGTCTGGTTCCAGAGAAATAAATAAATCTTCGGTTTTTAAGAAGTAACTTTAACACCCTGTATCTCGAAAACGAAGCATTTCCGGACATACGTTTATATAGCAAAATACCATTATTTTTTCATGCTAAATCACCCCCTGAAGTTTGTCGCGAAAATTATAACGGGCTACTTTTCATTGGGACACCCTGTATATAAAGTACAAGAGCCTAGATGAGAAGAGAGAGAGAGAGAAGTTTATCTGGCTTGTCGATCTTACACGACACATTCGGGGCCCCTCTTATCTCTTATCGGCGTCCCATCTGCTAATCCTCCTCCTGTGATGGGGGAGTCCCCGAAAAAAAAAAAAAAAATTGAGTGCTGTAGAACCAATTCGAACTGTCCAGAATCATTTAGACCTTTCTAGAACCATTTAGAAAGCTCGAGAACTGTCTAGAACCTTGTAGAACGCCCTATAATCCGTCTAGAACCATTTAGAACGCTCCAGAAACATTTAGAAATTTGTATAACCATTTAGAACCCCACCAGAATCAGTTAGAACTGTCTAGAACAATCAAGATCGCTCTAAAATCATTTAGAACTGTATATATTTAGCACGCCCCAGAACCATTTAGAACTATCTGGAACCAATTCGATTTAGATTTCATTCAGACCTTTCCAGAACCATTCAGAACGTTTCAGAAACATTAAGAATTATCCAAAATCATTATTTAGAACCTTCCAGAGTAATTAAGACCTTTCTAGAACCATTTAGAACTTTTCAGAAACATTAAGAATTATCCAAAACCATTATTTAGAACCTTCCAGAGTAATTAAGACCTTTCTAGAACCATTTAGAACGCTCCAGAACTATTTAGAACTTTGTAGAATCAATTCGAACACTCCAGAATCATTTAGAAAACTTTTTAGAACCGTTTCGAACTGTCTGAAACAATCTAAAACACTCCAAAAAATGTACAGAATTTAGTACAGAACTAGTGTTTAATTAATTTAATTAATTGCAATTATTTTATGTTTTTTGTACTATTCCGTCACGGTTCTTTGACTGGTTAATCTGATTGATCTTTTATTTTTTTGTTTGTTTTGTTTGTTTTAATTTTTATAATTATTTTCATTCTGCTAATTTGCACTTTTCGAAGCCCCCCCGTATAATATACCCCTGTAGATCTCGAGAATTGTTTACCAAAATGCAACGTGTTCATTAGATGCACCGCCGGTGAACAGAATATATATATATATATATATATATATATATATATATATATATACCGGGTAATTCGATAGTTTATTAGCCCCGGTATATTTGTTTGTTATTCCCAAGTCAAAATCGCAGTAGGCCTTTTCTCTGGTATATTTACGAAATTCGATATTTCTTATACACACACACAAACATGTCAGTGCTCGTTTTTCGGGAAAAATATTATAAGGGTTCGTTTTTAACCTAACCCTTTATGGTATAGAACAATAGAACGTGCGCCTATTATTATATACAGGGTGTTTCTGAAATAAGTACCATAAAATGCGACTAAAACTTAAATGTCATTTTATCGAAATGTCAAGTTGTGAGGCCTACTAGAATTTTAGAGATGATAAAATAATTTTGTGTATCGGAATTTTAAAAGTCATTTTTCGTGAAATCGGTTCATTTTACGGAAAATCAACAAGTATACTTTTTTATGTAAAAAACTCCATTTTTTCATATTCTTTAAACGAATCAATTGAAAATATTAAAATAAAAAAGTTAGGTTAGAATTACCCCACGACACCCCCATTTTAACCCACCCCTGGGCAACTTTTATGACCCGATTAAACATCATCGTAAGACATTTCATTTGCTTAGTACGTGTACAAAATTTCATCATTTTATCTTCACTATTAACGAAATTATTAATAAAAATAGCTCATCAAGGATCCATCTTTAACACCCTGTATACCGATAACCAATGACATTTCGATAAAATGCCATTTAACTTTTCGTCATATTTTGACGTTCTCTACTCGCTCCCAAAGTTTCACCACTTATTTCACAAACACCCTGTAGATACACCAAAATATGAACAGCCAACTCGATTTAGCGAAAAAAAAAATAAACCCGATGGCCTTTTCCTGATTACCACAACCGCTAATATTCCAATCTACTTAAGAGGAATCAACCGGACAAATGTTCCATACAACGATATTACAACCCGTAATAGTAGTATTAATTTCGTTGGTAAATATATGCACCCTCCCCCGTATATACAAACACATTTTGCGGCCGAACGGGACGGAATAAATTGATTTTCGCATATATATATATATATACTATATGTACATAGCCTAACACACGTCAGCACTTAAATAAATTACATCTGTATATGCATGAGTACAATGATTTGATATACAGAGTGTTCAAAATATATATCTAGTAGGTCGGTATAAAATTCGATAACTTTTCGACATCGCCCCGTATAGAAACACGATTTTAATTAATACGAATGCGAAGAAGCGTCGCGACGCCGACGCCTACTATACAGAGTGTTCAAAAAGTAGATACATATAATTCGATTAATTTTCTACCTCGCCTCGTATACAAAAAGATTTTTATTATTAATATACAGGTTGGTTAATCAGCGAAATATGAAATAAGGAAACTAAAATAATACTATACAGAGTGTTCAAAAAGTAGATACATATAATTCGATTAATTTTCGACCTCGCCTCGTATACAAAAAAAATTAATTATTATTATACAGGGTACCTTTATTAGCGAAATACGAAATAAGGAAACTAAAATATGAAAATTAAGAAGCGTCGCGACGTCGACGCCTACTATACAGAGTGTTCAAATAGTATGTACATACAATTCGATTAATTTTCGACTTCGCCTCGTATACAAAAAGATTTTTATTATTAATATACAGGTTGGTTAATCAGCGAAATATGAAATAAGGAAACTAAAATAATACTATACAGAGTGTTCAAAAAGTAGGTACATATAATTCGATTACTTTTCGACCTCGCCTCGTATACAAAATGATTTTAATTAATATTATACAGGTTCATTTATTAGCGAAATACGAAATAAAAAAACTAAAATATGAAATTAAAGAAGCGTCGCGACGCCTACGCCTACTATACAGAGTGTTCAAAAAGTAGATACATATAATTCGATTACTTTTCGACCTCGCCTCGTATACAAAATGATTTTAATTATTATTATACAGGTTCATTTATTAGCGAAATACGAAATAAAAAAAGTAAAATATGAAATTAAAGAAGCGTCGCGACGCCTACGCCTACTATACAGAGTGTTCAAATAGTAGATTCGATTACTTTTCTACCTCGCCTCGTATATAGAACGATTTTAATTATTATTATACAGGTTCATTTATTAGCGAAATACGAAATAAAAAAAGTTAAATATGAAATTAAAAAAGCGTCGCGACGCCTACGCCTACTATACAGAGTGTTCAAAAAGTAGGTACATATAATTCGATTACTTTTCGACCTCGCCTCGTATACAAAAAGATTTTAATTATTATTATACAGGTTCCTTTATTAGCGAAATACGAAATAAAGAAAGTAAAATATGAAAATAAAAAAGCGTCGCGACGTCGACGCTTACTATACAGAGTGTTCAAAAAGTAGATACATATAATTCGATTACTTTTCGACCTCGCCTCGTATACAGAACGATTTTAATTATTATTATACAGGGTTCCTTTATTAGCGAAATACGAAATAAAAAAACTAAAATATGAAAGAGAAGAAGCGTCGCGACGCCGACGCCTACTATACAGAGTGTTCAAAAAGTATATACATACAATTCGATTACTTTTCTACCTCGCCCCGTAAACAAAACGATTTTAATTACTTTTACTATATACAGGTTCGCAGGAAACTAAACATGAATGCGAAGAAGCGTCGCGACGCCGACGCCGTTCGAACAATATATACAATACCCCTCGTATACATAAAGCGCCCAGTATTAATCACGAGTAGTACAGTTTAACCTTTGTTCGAGAGGATTTTAATCGGACGTATATATACGGGGGGGATTCGAGGGGGGGAGGTCGAAGCATAAAGAGTGGCGTCCCGGCGATGACGTCGTCGCGACGCCGAGATGATTACAGGGGACACGCGACTAATTGTACCAGACAATTCGACAAGTGTAATCAAACGGGCGAGGTTTCCATTGAAATCGCGCCGGGGGACAATCGGTAAACGAAACAATAAACAACAATATATTAGTCCCGGATCGATCCGGGACTAATCGGGAGAAAACGGGCGACGGAACGGGGAATTAACGTGTATTGTTTGGTATTTTTTTTTGTTTTGTCCCACTTCTGATATTCGAAATATGTCGATTAATAAATTTCAGAAGTGGGATCAGAAGTGGGACGGACGAATAGCGTAGTTGTTGCGTAGTTATTGTAAAATAATCAAACAGTTCGTGATTTTTATGTGAGGATTTAATAGTGGATCAGAAGTGGGATTGGAAATGAATACCTTGCAAAATGATGGGACTTAGGTGTATTTCGTGTAATACAGGGTGCGGTCAAAATATTTACGCTACTGATACTATTATTTTTATGCGGATTTTAACGATGGATCAGAAGTGGGATTGGAAAAGAGTTCTTGCAAAATTACAGGATGATGGTGAAAATTATCATTATATACAGTGTGTCCACGGATGGGGTTGCCTATAGGAGAAAAATTTTTATTATTCATTTTACGACAAAAAGGCATTGTTTATAAAATTTTTTGCTTCTTTTCAAAATGAGAATAACACTGAAAAATCTTAGATTGGATCTACAGGGTGTTGTCAAAATAAGAAAACATGAAAATACCTCAAGAGAGAAGTACCATTATTTTTTATTTTACACAAAATTTTTATAAAAGAAAGTTGTTTATAATCTAAAATAAATCCTGAATACAAATTTTCGAATTAAAATTCCAATTTTGCGTGTCCACGGATGGAGTTGACCAGAGGAGAAAATGATTAATTTTACGAAAAAAAAGTAATTTTTTATAAAAAAAAAACATTAAAAGAGAGATTAAGAGCATTTTTTTGTTAATAATAATGTAAGATAATAAATAAATTCTTTCTTTATGTAAGATAATAAAAATTCTTTCGTTCTTTCTTGACATTTTTTCATGTTTCTTAATTTACTAACACCCTATACGTCTTATTTAATGTTTTGATATGTGAATTTCATTTTCTCGACAAATTAATTTTTTTATAAAGAATGGCTTTTCGTCGTAAAATTAATAATAACCATTTTTCTTATCTGGTCAATTTTATCTAGAGACACACAAAATTTGAATTTAAGTTTGCAAATTTGTATTCAGGCTTTGTTTTAGATTATAAACAACTTTCTTTCATAAAAATTTTGTGTAAAATAAAAAATAATGGTACTTCTCTCTTGAGGTATTTTCATGTTTTCTTAATTTGGCAACACCCTGTAGATCCAATCTAAGATTTTTCAGTGTTATTCTCATTTTTAAAAGAAGCAAAAATTTTTATAAACAATGACTTTTTGTCGTAAAATGAATATTAAAAATTTTTCTCCTATAGGCAACCCCATCCGCGGACACACTGTATTTCCTATTAATTTTTTCTACTCACCCTGTACAAACATTTTCCGATTAGAAATAATATTCCGCAAAGTAAACATAACCGCATACGAGGATTAAAGTTTTAGCCTTTTGGCTTTCTGATATCCCTCGTATGATACAATTACTACATTGTGCACTACCCCCGTATAATTCCCTATTGTTGTATACATCGCAGTCCTCCTCGAATTCGGAAACTAATCCCGGATTTGGCGGAAAACCATCAAACATATTATTCCATATTTTTATAATCCTGTTATGAATTTATTTGGCTCCCCCTGTATATTAGGATGATTTATTAGTGTAAATAGGGTATGTAGTAGTTTTGAAATGATTAATTTAGGTAATTTATAAACGAAATTGCCGGAATATACAAACGTTTTTGTTATACTGGGGATATAAGTAGATATGTATACAGGGTGGATTAGAAAAGTGTTCGTGGGAGATACAGGGTGATGATTAATTGAGTGCCGATACTTCAGGATGTGAATGTTTGGGTGATTTTAAGAAGAAAAGTTTATATCAATAATTGTCCTAAAGCTCTTAGTTTTCGAGATACAGGGTGTTATAGTTTTAGAAAAAAAATAAGTTTTTTTTTGTAATTTTCTTATTACTCCGGATATTTTTATGAAATTTTGAATACACTTTTTGATTATTAATGAGCGTTTTTTGAGGCAAAAGATTTTTTTAAATTTTCACCAGTGACGTCTGTACGGGGTTTGAACTGAATATGTTTGATTAAAAAATGGTACGCCACTGATTTTTCTAAAAAACCAAAATTATTTTTAAAATCTTCATTTATTTTGGAGCAAATTCGATAAGAAGATTTACTTTCGTAGGACGCACCGTTTTCGAGTAAAAAAATAAAAACCAAAAAACATTTTTCCCAGGATCATTTTGAGACAACTTTTAATATTTTTTGAAGTTTGTTCATCATGAATGGAAACATTTTTTTGGGACAAAAATTAATTTTCTACTATTAGTGACGTCCACGTCCGAAATTTCATAAAAAAAATCCTGAGTAATAAGAAAATTAAAATAAAAGAACTGTCCAGGATCATTTAGAACAATTTTAGAACCGATTAAGAGCATCAAAAATAGTTCAAAACGATGTTAGAATCATTTAGAACAGGTTCAAGACTATTTGGAACGATCCAAGATAAACTAGAACTGTCCAGGATCATTTAGAACAATTTTAGAACCGATTAAGAGCATCAAAAATAGTTCAAAACGATGCTAGAATCATTTAGAACAGGTTCAAGACTATTTGGAACGATCCAAGATAAACTAGAACTGCCCAGGATCATTTAGAACCATTTTAGAACCGATTAAGAGCATCAAAAATAGTTCAAAACGATGTTAGAATCATTTAGAACAGGTTCAAGACTATTTGGAACGATCCAAGATAAACTAGAACTATCCTGGATCTTTTAGAACCATTTTAGAACCGATTAGGACAATCAAAAACAATTCAAAACGATGCTTGAATCATTTAGAACAGGTTCAGAACTACTCAGAACGCACCAGAACCATTTAGAACTATCTAGCACAATTTAGAACGCCTATAGAACCATTTAGAACGCCTCTAGAACCATTTAGAATCGTCTAGAACCATTTAGAATGTTCCAGAATCATTGAGAACCACTTAGAACGCCCCCAGAATCATATAGAACTATTTAAAATCATTTAAAATCTAAAATTAAAACTATCTAGACCTATTTAGAACGCTTCCGAACTATTCAGAACTATATCTAGCACCATTTAGAACGCCCACAGAACCATTTAGAACTATCTAGAACCTTTTTAAACGCTCTCAAAACCATTTAGAACTCTCCCACAGAACCATTCAGAACTATCCAGCACGGTTCGAATTATTTAGATCACTCCAGAATCATTTAGAACCGTTTTTAGAATCATTAAAACGTCCCCAAAACTATTTAGAACCAATTAGAACGCACCAGAACCAATTAAAACGTTCCAGAACAACTCAGAACGCTCCAGAACTACTTATATTATCCGGAGTAATGAGAAAATTATCAAAGAAAAGTTATTTTTTTTTCTAAAATTATATATAACACCCTGTAGCTCTAAAACTAATAAGATATTTTGGACTAATATCGCGATATAATTCTTTTCTTCTCAAAATCATCCAAATATTCACATCCTGAATGTATCGGCACTCGATAAATTAACACCCTGTATACAGTGTGTCTACTTAAGTTCGCACCATATGGAAAACTTTTTTATTACTAATTTTAAGAAAAAAAGTTATTCTTAATAAAAAGTTCTGCATGTTTTAAAACCTAAAATACAACCATCAGATAACAATTTTTTTAATCCGTATACGAGGTTTGTCAAAAAAATATGTTTTGTACTCAAGAGTAAAGTATCTTTATTTTTGAAAATATCGGAAATTGTTATTAAGAAAAGTTGATCAGGACTAAAAATTACATTTTTAATGTTTTTATGTAGTCGATAATTATTGTAAAATAAATTATTTTGTTATCATTTATTTCAATGCATAATCAAACTAATGCAACATAGAAGTTAAGAGATGTAAATGTAATCAAATTTTTAACGAATAAAGAGATAACAGATAACAATTTCCAATATTTTCAAAAATAGATTTACTTTACTTTTGAGCAAAATTCATATTTTCTGACAAACCTCGTATACGACTGAAAAAATTAGATATCTGATGATTGTATTTTAGGTTTTAAAACATGCAGAACTTTTTATGAAGAATAACTTTTTTTCGTAAAATTAATAATAACAAAAGTTTTCCATATGGTGCGAACTTAAGTAGACACACTGTATACAAATTCAACGGGCCACTAGATTCTCCCGTCTTCTTCTTTCCCTTTTCCATTTTTTTTTTATCTTCCTTAAAATGCTTTTAAGAGTGGCAAATGCTCAGATGCCATTAGGGTGTCGCGTCGCCGGCTCGTAGCCACTTGTCATCCGACGGCCATTTAGGACGACGTCGGCGTCCCGACGCCCCCATTGATGCTGCGTATGTGTGTATATCTTTGCGTCAAAGCCGCCTGCGTTTATTTTATATAGACGAGATCGTTTCTATTCTCGGTTAAGTTTAAAAGTTTTACGAATCCCTTTATGTACTCGTGTAAAATTTATAATCGCGTGATGGAAAGTTTAAAAGGTTTTTTTTTGACAGTTGACGGGTCGGTATATTGACAGTTGACGGGTCGGTATATTGACAGTTGACTGATTGATTGACGTTTTGACAGATTGACGAGCAAAGGATATCTTGGTTTGCGTTTGTGTATGCGAGTTGAATGAAGAAAGATTGTTAATTTAATGGTGGGTTAGAGTTAGAGTGAGATAGTTGTAAATCCACCTCACAATATATCACTCTTTATTTTTCCTTTCTACATGAGACTAATGGTTAGTAAGTCTTTGTTGCGCCCATATAAGCCCATATTGGAAATAATATTGCATCTACCTGTTTATAAATTATTTCCCAATTTAACTATTGGTGCAATTGGCCTATTCCCATTAAAGAAATGTACAATAAAGTGGTCCATAAAATTGAATTTTTTCTACTATTTTCCGCTGAAACATTATTTCATTAAAAAAAATCTACTATAAAGTGGTCCATACACAACAATTTTGTCTACTATTTTCTTATGAAACATAACTTCCTTAAAAGATCTACAATAAAGTTGTCTATAAAATAGAATTTTTTTTTAGACTATTTTCCGCTGAAACAATATTTCATTAAAAAAATCTACAATAAAGTTCGTTTCGTGTACCTGAATTAACACATTCATTTATCCCCTTCAAAACCATCGGCGCAATTAGCCTATTACCCTTTAACAAAAAATGTTCAATAAAGTGGTCCATCCACTATGGAATCAACAACGTTTTGCTATAAGAGTATTAAATTAAAATAGTGCAAACGGCTCATCGACTATTAAAAAAAAAAACTGTGCGATAAAGTGGCCCATACACTTTAATTTTGTCTCCTATTTTCTTACGAGTAAAAATAACATAAATTCATTTATTATTACCTTATTTAACCATGGGTGCAATTAGCCTAAATCCCGTTAAAAAATGTACAATAAAGTAGTCCATACACTATGGAATCAACAACTTTTTGCTATAAGAATATAAAATTAAAATAGTGCAAACGGCTCATCGACTATTCAAAAAAAAACCGTGCGATAAAGTGGCCCATACACTATAATTTTGTCTACTATTTTCTTACGAGTAAAAATAACATAAATTCATTTTATTATTACCTTATTTAACCATGGGTGCAATTAGCCTAAATCCCGTTAAAAAACTACAATAAAGTGGTCCATAAAATAGAATTTTGTCTACTATTTTCTTATGAAACATAATTTCCTTAAAAAAAATCTACAATAAAGTAGTCCATACACTATGGAATCAACAACGTTTTGCTATAAGAGTATAAAATTAAAATACTGCAAACGGCTCATCGACTATTCAAAAAAAAACCGTGCTATAAAGTGGTCCAAACACTACAATTTTGTCTACTATTTTCTTACGAGTAAAATTAACATAAATTCATTTATTATTACCTTATTTAACCATGGGTGCAATTAGCCTAAACCCCGTTAAAAAAATGTACAATAAAGTGGTCCATACACTATAGAATCAACAACGTTTTGCTATAAGAATATAAAATTAAAATAGTGCAAACGGCTCATCGACTATTTAAAAAAAAACGTGCTATAAAGTGGTCCAAACACTACAATTTTGTCTACTATTTTCTTACGAGTAAAAATTACATAAATTCATTTTATTATTACCTTATTTAACCATGGGTGCAATTAGCCTAAACCCCGTTAAAAAAAATGTACAATAAAGTGGTCCATAAAATAGAATTTTTTTCCACTTTTTTCCTATGAACATAATAATTTCGTTTAAAAAAATCTACAATAAAGTGGTCCATACACTATGGAATCTATACAACGTTTTGCAATAAAATAATTGTAGATAAAAAATTAAATTAGTGCAACCGGCGCATCGACTATTCAAAAAAAAACCGTGCTATAAAGTAGTCCATACACTATGGAATCAACAACGTTTTGCTATAAGAATATAAAATTAAAATAGTGCAAACGGCTCATCGACTATTCAAAAAAAAACCGTGCGATAAAGTGGCCCATACACTACAATTTTGTCTACTATTTTCTTACGAGTAAAAATTACATAAATTCATTTTATTATTACCTTATTTAACCATGGGTGCAATTAGCCTAAACCCCGTTAAAAAAATATACAATAAAGTGGTCCATAAAATAGAATTTTTTTCCACTTTTTTCCTATGAACATAATAATTTCGTTTAAAAAAATCTATAATAAAGTGGTCCATACACTATGGAATCTATACAACGTTTTGCAATAAAATAATTGTAGATAAAAAATTAAATTAGTGCAACCGGCGCATCGACTATTCAAAAAAAAAACCGTGCTATAAAGTGATCCATACACGATTTTTTTTTCGGGTTTTTTTTTATCGTTATGTCTACACATCTGCGGAGATTGATTTACGACTTAGCGCCGCTGCGGAATTTATCTTTCCATTCCATTCCATTCCATTCCATTCCATTCCATTCCATTCCATTCCATTCCATTCCGGAGACTGTTATGTTAGTTATTAGACCGGTAGACTGTAGACGATGTAGAGTAGAGTAGAGTGTGTAGAGTAGACTGTAAACTGTATTAAGCACAAGCATCGGCATACAGGGTGTCTCACCAGTTGATGCTATTTTTTAACTGCGTATTGATCTTTTAATAATTAAGAATTATTAGAATTATTCTAAGCAACTTTTTTTAAGTAACTTTTTCGTTAATATTTTGGAAAATAAAAAAGATGGAAATTTTTAAAATTTTGTTTAAATTTCGAATACTTTTCAATACGTACCAATACAGGTGTCAAAAAAATAGTAAATAATTAATAACAAAAAAATTAATTTTTTGATTGTTGGAGTGAAAATGGCTCATTTTTATACAAATAATAAATTGGTGGACATTTTGATTATTTATGGAAAGTGTTTCCAAAGCGTATCCAATCAAAATGGCGACCATTTATTTAATAATTTATTAAATATATATAAAAATAATTATATAATAATATAATAAAATATAAATATAAAATAATATAAATTAATAATTAAAATAAATTTATTTAATAAATAACTAACTAAAAATTGGAAAAAAAAACATGCTCTATTATTTTCCAGAACATCAAAAAATTACACATGAAAAAATTGCTTAGAATTAAAAGATCTATACGCGGTTAAAAAAAAATGTATCAACTCATGAGACACCCTGTATATGTAAGTTCTTTTCCGTCGTCGCGCGTTTTATGTTTTTATCGGGTTAATATATACCGGGGGGGATGCGGCCACTTAAGATACATCAAAAGCTCTCTCACTTTCGAATTTATTTTTAATTTTTTTTTTTTTTTTATTTTTATTTTTATTCGGCTCCGCGGCGGCTGAAAGGTTTTTTTTTTCTTCGACGCGTTTCCGGAGCGGTTCGTTTCTTAAAACGGTTTGTTTCTCAATTCGTACGGGTTTTTCGCGCGCGATGAGAAAAATATACACTGAAATGTACTCTGAATCTACTCTTTTTTACCCTGATTCAAAGCTGAATCGAATCTATTGTAAATCTACTCTATTTTACTCTGATTCGAATCTATATCTCTGAATCGAATCTACATACTTTGAATCTACTCTGAATTTACTCTATTTTACTCTGATTCGAATCTGTATTTTTAAATCTAATCTACTCTGAATCTACTCTGAATCTACTCTATTTTACTCTGATTCGAATCTGTATTTTTAAATCTAATCTACTCTGAATCTACTCTGAATCTACTCTATTTTACTCTGATTCGAATCTATATCTCTGAATCGAATCTACTTTGAATCTACTCTGAATCTACTCTATTTTACTCTGATTCGAATCTGTTTCTCTGAATCGAATCTACTCTGAATCTACTCTATTTTACTCTGATTCGAATCTGTATTTCTGAATCGAATCAACTTTGAATCTACTCTGAATCTACTCTATTTTACTCTGATTCAAAGCTGAATCGAATCTATTGTAAATCTACTCTATTTTACTCTGATTCGAATCTATATCTCTGAATCGAATCTACATACTTTGAATCTACTCTGAATTTACTCTATTTTACTCTGATTCGAATCTGTATTTTTAAATCTAATCTACTCTGAATCTACTCTGAATTTACTCTATTTTACTCTGATTCGAATCTGTATTTTTAAATCTAATCTACTCTGAATCTACTCTGAATCTACTCTATTTTACTCTGATTCGAATCTATATCTCTGAATCGAATCAACTTTGAATCTACTCTGAATCTACTCTATTTTACTCTGATTCGAATCTGTTTCTCTGAATTGAATCTACTCTGAATCTACTCTATTTTACTCTGATTCGAATCTGTATTTCTGAATCGAATCAACTTTGAATCTACTCTGAATCTACTCTATTTTACTCTGATTCAAAGCTGAATCGAATCTATTGTAAATCTACTCTATTTTACTCTGATTCGAATCTATATCTCTGAATCGAATCTACATACTTTGAATCTACTCTGAATTTACTCTATTTTACTCTGATTCGAATCTGTATTTTTAAATCTAATCTACTCTGAATCTACTCTGAATTTACTCTATTTTACTCTGATTCGAATCTGTATTTTTAAATCTAATCTACTCTGAATCTACTCTGAATCTACTCTATTTTACTCTGATTCGAATCTATATCTCTGAATCGAATCTACTTTGAATCTACTCCGAATCTACTCTATTTTACTCTGATTCGAATCTGTTTCTCTGAATTGAATCTACTCTGAATCTACTCTTTTTTACTCTGATTCGAATCTGTATTTCTGAATCGAA